>JAIFZK010000143.1:1142500-1168131 GCA_027481765.1 Tenualosa thibaudeaui | reverse complement strand
CATCTTCTGACGGATACGGGTCAGCTCATACTGAATCTACACACACACACACACACACATTGTCTACCTTCTATCCATTTAGGTGGAAATCACTAAACATCAGTCACTGAAACAAACACACACACACACACACACACACACTGGGCGACACATCTGTATGATGAGTAAGGGGATATCACCACATCTGTGTATTTTAAATGTTGTATTACAATAGTTTTTCATTAAATACACACACACACACACACACGGACGGACGGAGAGACAAACAGACAGACATTGTCTACACCTCCTGTCCATTTGGGTGGAAGTCTCTAAACATCAGTCACTAAAACACACACACACACACAAACACACACACAAACACACACACACACACCTCATCCACCCCTTCTGTCCATTTCGGTGGAAGTCTCTTGGTGACTCCAATAGCAGCCTCTGGATCCAGACTGATCCCAGACACCAGCGCCATACGGTCGTCAGCCAGCTAGACCAGAGAGAAGGATGGAGGGATGGAGAAATAGACCAGAGAGAGAGAGAGAGAGAGTGAGAGAGAGGGAGGGAGGGAGAGAGAGAGAACATGAGTGACAGGGCATGTACTGTAGTTGAGCCAAAAGACTGAAATAAAAAGATCTTTCCTGTGATTGGACAGTACCTCATCCAGCTCCTAATATGATTGGCCCAAAAGCAGCAGATCCCATCCACAGAAGGAGAAACAGCACCAAGAGGGAAACAGGAAAGAAAGCAGGAGACACACACACACACACACAGATGAGCCCCACTGTTTTATTTCATCTGAATGTGTAACTGAGAGACAAAGATTTAAACACATACACACACACACATACACATACACATACACACACACACACAAGAGCGCATTACACTGATAAAACTCTCACACTCTCCCTCTCACACACACACACACACAACAGATTTCTCTTGTTCACCAGCCCCTCCTGGGCAACCCCAACAGTGACAAGTGATTTCATTTGATTTGAGAGGCAAGGTGAGGCTACTCTAGTGGCTTTGGCCAAGTTAGTCCGGGTTGCAGGGCAAAGGAAAAGCTTTAAAATTCATATTATCTGTTCTCAACAATCATTCCATACCTTAAAGATGCACTTTTATAAGTTAGGAAATCATTTATAGTCATTACTTCTGTGCACGTTTCATACTCTACCGTTGCCATGCAACCATGAGCGAGAGAGGGTGACGTCACTAACATGCAGGTTAACAAAAATTATAGTTGACCTCTAAGCAGGCAATGAGAATTACAAACACCAAGCGGGAACTCTACACATAATAATATCCTTAGAGACAGAACTCTACACATAATAATATTCTTAGAGAAGTAAGTCTATAGGTTACTGATTGTATAGCACCGTCTTTCTTCTTTAAGAGAGCGGCTCACGGCTAGTGAAGACTCCTTTACTTTGGCATGTGTCACAAGTGTGTGAAGAGTGTGTGAGTGGGTACAGAAGCATGATCCTCCCCTCACTCACTCCATACACACACACACACACACACACACACACACAGAGGGTGTGTTTGATTACGTTAGACACACACAGAGCTGCTGAATGGGAGTGTGCAGTCAGTACGTCACGCCACACACACACACACATGCGCACAAACGCACAAACACACACACACACAGAGCTGCTGCTGAATGAAAGAATAGAATCACCATGTCACCACCAGCCAGTTTTACAAGACCACAAGACACACAGAGCAAACACAACCACAATGAAGCAAACACAAAACACACATGAGCACGCATACACACAAACACACATGCACAGAGCCTTGCAAAAATCAAAGTCATAGACTATGCATGCATAAACCCATGCAAAAAAGAAAAGTCTGTTGTTCTACTCCTCCTGGTTCCAAAACAACAAGGACACAACATCAAGATGGCTCGCCTAAGTGTGCTGGTCAGACTTGAGTAGGGTGAGCTTTCTGGGGACTAAAATGCCACTCATTCACTCAGTTAGTGCTCTAAGATGGCAAGCCAGACTTAGCAGCACTGCAGAGCAGGACACGAGTGACCAGCAGCCCTTGACCCGCACAAACAGACTAAACACATAGGCCAAACTACTCCAGATCAGCATATAGAAATCATAGAGAGACAACAGTACGATTCTGACAGATTACATCTACTACCACGCATTGTTATTATTAGTTCATTAGTGCGAGCAGTAGTAGTACCAGTAGTAGTAAAAGTTGCAGTAGTAGTAGTAATAATAAAGGTAATAGGCTAGTTAGTAGTAACAGTAGCAAGACTGACTTTTTCTAGCCTTTAATGGAAACTCTTCCGGAATTCCAGTGCACCCACAGGAGCTAGTAGTAACACTAGTAGCGCTCCACGGGCACAATACCCAGCTAACGCTATACCCACCTTCACCGGGATCTGATAAACCACAAACTCCTGGAGACAAAACTTACTTGATGTGCATTGAAAGTTTTGGAAAATAACCCTACTATGCAACGTGTAACTGACTGGCTTTCTGGTGGCTTTCTAAGTATTACCATCTCTGATCAAGCTTATAGGCATGAGGTCTTCTACAGGTAAACATCAGACAACAAACCACACTTTATACGGGAGCCATCCGACCTAGCAATGCTACCGCACAGTCCTGTTGTTATGGCACAGAGGACTCGGAATCAGTTTGGCGCACAGGATGAATCGAGATGTTAATATGTGTAGGACATATTTAAACATTTGCCCATCACCGAGGCAATGCTAAATATTGTATGATAATGTAAAGCCGATGGGCAGCGGCAGGCAGCTGTGAGGTTGAATGGCTCTGCTAGCTTCCAGTTTAATTGATGCGAGTTAGCCAACCAAGTTAGCTAGCTACACACGTCTATCAGACTGGACTTGCTAGCAGGCTAGGATAAAGTCAGCTAGACAAACGTCACTCACTGCACAACAACCACAACCAATATTTGTTAGCTTACAGCAGTCCAGCTTCAACTATTGGTTTGCTAGCCAACAGATTTTGCTAGCGAGCTAACACACATGAAATCAAAACGATCCAGACGATTAACATTAGACTCACCGCAGCATTGCTACGTGTACTCAGAGTACGGCGGGGGTCGTGGGTACTCACTTGCTCAGCCAAAATCTGCCGGTTTTGGATTGCATTGTTCCGCATTAATAAGAAAGCATCGGTCAGACGCCTAGTTGCCATGGCTACTATGTGCGAGATGGATGGCTAGTTAACTACTACTCGCGAAATTTAAACAACAATTAAGGTTATGAAACACTATGACTGTCACTAGTGATATCCAGGACAGGTATCTGGCAGTCCTCAAGTTAACGTTAGCCAGCTAGCGAGCTAGCCTGCAAAAACGCAGGCTGACTCGCCCACCAGCGGGCAGTCACCAAAATTTCTAAAAATCCCTCTCCCTCCGTCTTGAAATCAATGATAATTAGTGTCTTGAGTCGCTTCTCTGGGATAAACATAAATGATAAAAACAAAGGCCTTAAGTTAGTAACACTATCCTGGATAGGGGTAATTTCAAAGGTGTAATCTGAAACCTGCCTCTCGAAAAACGTCAAGACGCTACTGATCTCCTACTACTTCCGCTTAACTGGATTCAGGATTCGTTCTTCATACGCAATTTACGCATGCGTTCATTCTGTGGCACAGGTTACAGTTACAGGTAAAATACATAAGCTGAGGTAAAAGCCATAACAATAAATTTTAGGAAACGCCTTTAAGTGAATATATAAATGCTATACTGGATTGGCGAAGTAGTAAACGCCGTGGTAAGTAGGTGATAATACTAAATAATATTCAGATGGATAGCGCCATGTGAGTGCTCATATCCAATGAAGAAGCTCCTTACACAGGGAAGTGTTTTGTCCGAGTTTACTACACAGTTTCCGGTTCTTGGCACAAGTGAGTATTGTGGTGACTCTCCGAGTTTTGTGGTAGATACCATTGATTGTTTTCTTGTTACATGTTCCATTCCCTAGATCATGTCAATGGTTGTTTGTTATAAAAATCTGAAATAATTGCTCCAGCTCAGATTCAAGCTTTCCCGAAATGATGTATCGATAGCCTAACTTCCAATTCGCTTACAGCACGCTAACGCTAACTGATACAACGTTAGCAAAACGTTAACGTTTTTAGCCTCTCCTGTGTCAAATTACTAGCCATATAACTATAGCGATTGAGTTATATTTCAAGTGAATACGACTAACGTAGTCACTGCGCGTATCCTAACTGTAGCGAAGTTAGCGTCTATCATAGCTAAAAATCATGACGTGATATAACGCTAGTTAGCGTGCTAATTTGTTGGTATGCTATTACGAATGGTTTAGGCGCAAAACCGTAGCTCCAGTTATTTTACGCACAAGCGAAAAAGTCTGTCCTCGTGTGTCTGACTAGGATCATCTAATCTACCTCCGACGTTAGTTAGCTCTCTTAACTGTCTAGTTTATACTTGTTTCGAAATAAGTTGTTCAGGTTAAGGGTAACGCGTAATGGGAGAAAGTACTGCATTAGCCCATAAGACGATATTTTGAAAAAAAGGGGTAGTCTTATGTTCGCGGACTACACAAAAATAGTCAAATGAATATAGAGGACGCCAAACACGCTGTTTTAAATGAACCGGCAGCGTTGGCCACATACGATGAAGAGGCAAGAGATCGCCTTGAACAAAATAAAAAATTGGTGTAAAAGAATGACTGGGTTTACACGCACTCCAGTATCCTTTTAGTATTAACCCGGTGTCGATAATATTCAGGATACGGTGTTTAAATGCGCACAAAGCCAGCACTTCATATTCGATCATATTCGGGATACAAAAGTCTCCGCTGCGGTGCAAACGACTGCATTTGTTTTTCTGCCTTGTAGATATCCTTGAGCAATGGTTCTAAAGCTGTGGTCCAGGGCACATTGACAGGGGGGCGTGAAAAAGTTTGCTACCAATAGCATCTAACAGAATAGATGGATATAAGCCATAAGGTCAAATTTGTGTTGTGATTATGAGGGGTTCTTGGAATTTTCTCTGCTCCATGAGGCGTCCCCAGCCCGATAAAATTTGAGAACCCCTGGCATAGAGTGTATTGTTTGCGCTATCAGTCAAATGGCAGCATACAATTCATTACATTTAAATGAGACAAATTTATTCACATTACTTAACTTGATCTCATTCTTTAATTTGATGTTCAAAATGATGAATGATGAAATGGTGTTAAAAAACATCAAACAAATAAAGGAATTTTCAAATAAAGGAATTTACAATACAAGGCAAAATTTGGTCCCCAAAAATGAGTCTATAAAAGGGGGTTGTCTTGTATTCGGACCAATATGGTAATCCTGCAGCAAACGTCATCATTGCTTTAGCCCTTGGTGTTAATGTGGATAACTTGTATATGACAAGAATGTGGCGTGTTAACAGGTTGAAAATGTTGCTTGCTCCGGGTTTCGTTGTGTTAACCAGCTTAAACATTGCCTGCTCTGGGTTTGCTCCATTTTAGGGAGGACCCTCCTGGTGGGAAGTTTTCTTGCCTGTAGTGGTGTGGATGGTTTGTCAGAGCTGGTGAGATGAATGAGGGAGGGTTGACTGAAGCGTCACCAGAGGGGGGCGCTGTGGAGACATGCGCACACACACCTGAGGAGGGCACACCTGGAGCCTCGGAATGCGCAGCTCCATCTCCGCAAGAGAGTGGGGCTGTGGCGCAGGGGGCGTCCGTGCAGGCAGAGCCCCCCCTCGTGCAGCATTCAGAATGTAGGCCTGAAGAGCCCCCAGAGGACTGGCTGGAGCCACTGGAGGAAGATGACTTTGAGGATGAGGAAGATGAGACCCAGAGTTGGGGCCAGAGCGGATCCAGAGAGGGCAGCGTGAGCGGCAGCACCGCTGGACGTGGACGTGGGGGAAGAAGGTGGGCCACTCCTCTCTGTGTGTGTGTGTGTGTGTGTGTGTGGGGATGTGTGGTGGGGGGGGGAGAAGGTGGGCCACTCCTCTCTGTGTGTGTGTGTGTGTGTGGGGATGTGTGGTAGGTTGGGGAGAAGGTGGGCCACTCCTCTCTCTCTGTGTGTGTGTGTGTGTGTGTGTGTGGGGATGTGTGGTGGGGGGGGGAGAAGGTGGGCCAGTCCTCTCTGTGTGTGTGTGTGTGTGGATGTGTGGTAGGGTGGGGGGAGAAGTTGGGCCACTCCTTTCTGTGTGTGTGTGTGTGTGTGGGGATGTGTTTTGGAGGGGGGGGGGGGTGTGGGGGCAGAGCATATCTAAAGAGGGGAGTGTGAGTGGATGCTCTTCTGGACGCAGTTGTGACTGGTGGGGTCTGTGTGTGTGTGTGTGTGTGTGTGTGTGTGTGTGTGTGTGTGTGTGGGCCCGTGGGCCCTGGATACTTAGGGTTTGAGGGTAGGACAGCCCTAACCACTTTTTTGTTCCATGTAAGCAGTGGCTCCAGGTATGCCAGGTATGCTAACATCTGTGTGTGTGTGTGTGTAGGCGCAGGCCGAGGTTATTGATAGAGGAGGAATGGGATGAATGCCCCAGTCTTGGTGAGGGGTGGAAACGGAAGGAAGTTTTCAGACGCTCCGGTTGCTACATGGGCAAGAGTGACACCTACTACATGAGGTAACACACACACTCACACACACACACACACACACACACACACACACCATCTATTAAATAAGGCAAAACAAACATATACACACACACACACCATCTATTAAATAAGGCAAAACAAACACACACACACACCATCTATTAAATAAGGCAAAACAAACATATACACACACAACACCTGCTAGATGGGGCTCCATACTTTTGTTTGTATATTGTATACAGTATTGGCACAAACTAATTTGGTTACCGTACATGATGAGTCCTGAATGAAATGAAGATGTGTTAATAGAACTTCAGATTTTCTTTTTTTATATGACTTCATCTAACTGGCATGAAGTCTTCATATAAACATGCAAGAATGGTTGGTGAATGATGTGTGTTTCAAACTTGGATGACAACAAATTGAAAATCAGAAATGTTTTCTGGGTGGTATATTTTTAGTCATTGTAAAAACATGCCATGCATAACACTTGGCAGTTGGATGTGTGTTTGGAGGGAGTGTGTGTGTGTGTGTGTGTTTGGAGGGAGTGTTGTGAGCACTCCTGATGGACACCTGTGTTCCCTGACAGCCCAACTGGCGTTCGTGTGCGGAGCAAGGTGGAGTTGGCTAAGTGTCTGTCCAACTCTGTGGATCTGGACATGTTTGACTTCAAGTCGGGTCAGTTCCTCAGTGGCCAGCAGCCTCGCAAGAGACGCAGATGGGCCAAGGTAACTGCACAGCCCTGCACCAAAATGCGCACACACACTTGCACAACCAAAAACACATAGCAGATGTCATACACACAGGATTCTATGCACAAAATACACACAGGGTGTATGCATACTGGGTTGACACAAAACAAAACACACACAAGATTCACCTGAAATCTGTCTGGTCTCTCCTACCAGGATCAGGTCAGTGCAGATTGAGTGGCTGACTTTGGGATTTACTCCTGGTACATTCAACTGGCCATTCAACTGTGTTTAAGTTCCTGGGGTTGATAAAAGTGTGAATCAAAAGAAAAACAAACACACTCTCAAGTCGTTTTTTGTGCGATTTATTAAACTCACAGCATGTCCAAGACAGACGTGTTTTTGTTTTGTCAAAAAGTTGTCCTTGCCGTGCCTCAGCTTTTTGCAGAAGCGTGTTCATCTCGAACATGTTGTCAGTTTAATCAATCACAAGAAATGGTACTTGAGAGTGTGTTGTTTTTCTTTGATCTGTTTACTTTTTGTTTTACGCACCCAAAGACTTGTTTGTTTGGAGTTGACACACATCCACCTCCCTGACCGTTGAGAAAAGTTTGTGCTTTAAACAAAATCCACCCCTGGTTCAATGCAGAAAAGTCAATGGAATTTAACATGGGCTATTTGTATAATCACTGCTTTAAAACTCGGGAGAAGTTCAAGATGCATGTTTTTGATGTTTTTACCTGCACACTTTTGTCATCATTTCTCATTTGGTGTTTGTGATCCTTGTTGTTTGCTAAGAGGTAAACCATGTTTTTTTTGCTAACACGAGCTACTAGCTTCTGACCCTGCATCATGTGATCTTGGTCCGTTTGCATGGAAACAGTAAAGATTTACTGTTTGTTTCTGCACTCAATCATCATTACATACCCACACTTTTTAGAAGTTAAGTCATTTGTTGCCATCACATCTGTGTATATTCCATTATTTAATGCAGACAAACTATGAAACTTTACCATTGCTATGCAGCCTTAACCAAGAGAGTGTCATTTCCTAAGCAGGCCCAGAGCTCGTAGCCTGGATTAGCAAAAACATAGTTCACCTCTTAGTAGTCTATTTTGAGCCTTGCTAATGACTTATAAATAGAGATTTCTGTTCACCTAGCGCTATGCCCTTTTGAGCCTTTTGGAAGCATCTGCTAAAAGCAGGCTAGTTTAGAATGCATTGATTTAGTATGGTTTTGCTCTCCAATGAATGTTCCAGCTCATCATACCGCAGTTCATTTCACTCCATCTTTCTCCTTTAAGCATGCCATAGCAGTGCTGATAGCTTTAGCATGATAGGCGAAGTCAAGTCAAACCAGCTTTATTGTCAATTTCTTCACATATACAAGACATACAGAGGGATTGAAAGTATGTTTCTCGCTATACCGTTAACAGATAGGACATTTCCTAACACAAAAGAAAAAAGTGCATAGCAGATAGACATTTCTCTAACACTAAACAAGACAAGATCACAAGGCAATTCCTGTACGATGTGTTGTGAGTGCAGAGTGCACGAATGTGATGAGTGCAGAATGTGTAAAAATGTAATTATTCAAAATGATGTGTTGTGATGGTGTAAAAAGAAATAAACTGCAGCAACTTCAGAGTCCAGAATTTTCAAAAAAAAATCCACTGTGCAAAGATGTGTTGTAGTAGTGTAATAAATGTAATTGTGTAATAGATGTGTTGTAGTAGTGCAAAAAATGCTGTATACAAAAACAAAAGCAGCTGCAACTTCAGGGGACAGAGAGGAGAGAGGAGGGAGTGTGAGAGGGGAGAGAGTTCAGTTTCCTGACAACCTGGTGGATAAAGCTGTTTGCTACTCTGGTGGAGCGGGCATGGATGCTCCTATATCTCTTCCCAGAGGGCAGGTTTTGTATGTGTCTTGAAGGAAGGGGAGTGGGGCACCAGTGAACCTTCCCCCAGGATTTTGGTGCTGCTCACTCACTCCACAGCAGTACCATTGATTTTCAGTGGAGGGTGTTGGGTGTGACCTCTCTGGAAGTCAAGGACAATCTCCTTGGTCTTGCTGCCTTAAGGCAGGAGGTTGTTGTCTCTGCACCATGTGATCAGAAAGTCTACCTCCTTCCTGTAGTGGGTCTCATTGTTCTTGGTGATGAGACCCACCATAGTTGTCATCCGCAAACTTCACTACGTGATTGGTGCTGTAGGTTGGTGTGCCTTGAGGGATTCCTTGTGCTCAGTGTGATGCTGCTTGAGGTGTTGTTGCCAACTAGTATTGCTTGTGGCCTCACTGAGGAAGTCCAGCAGCCAGTTGCATTGTGGGATGTTGAGCCCCAGCTGGCCTAGTGGATGAGTTGGTGGTATGGTGTTGAATGTTGAACTATGAACAGCATTCTAACATACGAGTCTTTGACTGGTCATATGAGTCCAGATGGGAGAGATCCAGGTGGAGGTCAGAGCAAATTGCATCCTCAGTGGACCATTTGGCTCAGTGTGCAAACTGGAAGGGTGGGGGGTTGGTTTTAATGCCTTGCATGATAAGCCAAAGCACTTCATGAGTGTCAGTGCCACAGGGCTGTAGTCATTGAAGCAAGAAGGAGCAGGTTTCTTTGGCACAGGTATGATGGTGGTGGTGTTGAAGCAAGATGGAACAACAGTTTGTCTCAGAAGTGTTAGACATCCATGAAGATATCCTTAAGCTCCTCTGCGCAGTCCTTCAACACACGTCCAGGCGTTGTCTGAACCCGCTGCCTTGTGGGTGTTGATAGTGGACAGTGTCCTCTTCACACTGGCAGCAGACAGGCACAGAGTGTGATTGTTGCTGTAAAGAAGCTGTTGAGCAGCAATGTTACTGTTGCAGGTCTTTGCCGTGGGTTTACAGTCTGTGATCACCTGAATGCCCTGCCACATGGCTCTGCGCGTCTCTGCTATCTTTAACATGGCTGGACGTCTTGTGTGTGTATTGCTGTTTTGCTTTCCTGATCCTGGGGGACAGGTTGATTCTCACTGTTCTTGGTCTAGCTTCGTCCTCGGCTCTGAAGGCTTCTTTCCCTCAGCAGCCGATGGGCATAAATGACCTATAGACTTACTACCATGTAATGTAAAAGTGGGATAATACTCTATTATGAACTATTATGAACCTTAGCTAAAACCATAGACAACTTATAGTCTGTCATGGTTACTACTGATTGTAATTTTTCTCCATGACCCCTGGCAGTTGGGTTATGGCCAAGATCTGCCCAAGGTTTCTTCCTAGATTAACTGAACATAAGGGAGTTTTTCCTTGCCCCTGTTGCTCTTGGGTGCTCCTTCTGTGAAGCGCCACGAGACAATACTATTGTAAAAGGCGCTGTATAAAGAAAACTGAATTGAATTGAATTGAAATTCCCTCGGCAGATAGAAAGGACGACATCTTATGATCAGTGGTGAACAGAGTTTACATACCACTGCAGCGTACTTTACTGTAGCGAGCTAGTGCAGATAATTGCAGACTTGGCTTTAGAAGGCCAGTGTAGCTAGATGTACCTTGCCTGTAGCAGGCCTTTGCAACTAGCAGAATTGTAAGCATGGAAGGCCAGTGCTGCTAGTTTTAACTTTCTTAAAGAAGGCCTGCCTGTGCAACTACCTGTAGCGTGGAAGTCCAGTGCTGCTAACTTTAACTTTCCTGTAACAGGTCCATGCAGTTATCAGTAGTGTGGGGGGGGGGCAGTGCTGCTAGCTTTAACTTTTTCTGTAGCAGGCCTGTGCAACTAGCGTTAGCTGTAAGCAAGAAAGCGACAATTTTAATGATTGTTTTTGGTAAAGGAAGCTGACTGTAGCCCAAAATGATACTCATAATTGAGATGGCGTTTCATAAGAAATTTGGAAAAATAATCATTTATATCAAATATGTTTTCTACCAAAATGAAACCAGAAACACATTATTTAAGGTTGAATCGCTGGCAAAGTTGGCTAAATGTAGGAATTGTTAGGAATCTTTTAAAATGGGAAAAACATTTTCAGTTAAAGCTCTGGATTCAACAAAGATTGTTATTATCATATAGGTGTAACAGCAGTGGTTGTTTTCTGATGATGTTTTCTGTTGTCATATAGGTGTGTAACGCCAGTTGTGAATTGAAAATGATAACTTCCCTCAAAAGTAACGAGCCTGTTAAAGTGTGTGTGTGTGTGGGGGCGAGTTGGGGATGGTCAAAGTTGTCAGAAAAAACAAATACTCCAGTTAAGTAGACACCTGAAAACACTACTTACACTGAACAAATGGACCAGGCACAGGAAAACAAAACTGAAGTTTCCTTGTCCTAAGGGCTTTCATAACATTGTGGTTATGGAACCTGATCAGCATGTTAGTAGCCTGAAAATTGTGAGTTCCAATCTCGGCTGACACTGTGGTGCTCTTGAGCAAGGCACTTAACCATAAGTTACTATAGGGGAGACTGGCCCTGAAGTAATTGCAAAATGTAAGTTGCTTTGCATAAAAGTGTTATATAATCAGACATATAGGACGAGACGCATCACTTCAAAAGTCCTCCCATAGATCTGTATTGCTGCCCTTTGTAATGCAAAGATGGTGGACTTGAGAAACTGGAAGTCCTGCCCTGCCGTGAAAGTAACCAATCACATTGTTGGACGTGGTATAGCTGACATTAAACTTGTTTACTCTCTCCGTCACCATGGAGATAACCATGCTGCGAATGTTGGCACAGGTGTAGTGAGTAAATTGACGTTTTAAATAATGCCTTTTTTAGCTTTATTTGAGTGATCTACCGGAGGATTTTAACATCATTCAATTCAGACTTAAACGAGGATTACCACAATACATTTTGTAAGTCCGTAAGACTTGCCAATCTGGAGTTCTGGATATCACCCCATTCATTCTGATAGGGCCTGGTCTTGAGTTCTGGATATCACCCCATTCATTCTGATAGGGCCTGGTCTTGAGTTCTGGATATCACCCCATTCATTCTGATAGGGCCTGGTCTTGAGTTCTGAATATCACCCCATTCATTCTGATAGGGCCTGGTCTTGTGTTCTGGATATCACCCCATTCATTCTGATAGGGCCTGGTCTTGTTAATCCCAAATAGCTGCCCAAATGCGTTTCAAGATGGCAGCTGAGAAGGACTTTGATGGAATGCCTCATTAGTTAGTGCTGGCTGTTTCTTCGCTGTTCAGTCTACGTTGTAAGAACCTTCCAGTTCCTACCAACAACACTTTGAACAACAGGGCTATGGGTTGATTGAATATGGACTATTGCTTTAAGAACAAAACTTGCTCTGTGTACTTTAGAGAATTAGTTTTTAAGGCATTGCAACAATGTGTGTGAGATGCTGTGAGATTCTGAAGGAAACGTCTGGTAGCAAATGATGCGCATTCAGAATGCAGAAAAAAATAGTATGAGAGCTTGTATTCACAATAGTGTCTCCGAACGTTTAATTTACTGTGGATTGGTCCTTTGACTGCTAGGCAGCTAGCTTTACTTTCAGAGCTAGGCAGACAACTTGAGATTTAGTGTTTGGCAGGCTAGGTTGGGCAGCTAGCATTAGTTTCAGTGTGCTGTAGGCATGCGAGGCAAGACAGCTAGCTTTAGCAGAAGCTTCAAAACGTCAGGCAGGTTAGGCTCGGCAGCTAGTTTTAGCTTCAAAGTGCTAGGCAGGCTAGGCTAGGTAGCTAGCTGTGTGTGGGGCAGCACAATGTCGAGTGGTAATGTCCATCCCGCTGGGTTGTCTCTTAGGAGAGCAAGCAGTCAGACCAGAGCCAGGAGGAGGAGGAGGAGGAGCTGTTAGCAAAGAAGGAGCGTCTGCCAGCAAAGAGAAAACGAGCAAAAAACTTTAGCGATGTTGAGAAAAAACATCTTCGGCAGCTTGTGTTGAATTTCCCTGCGGCCCAGAGCAAGCGCAGGGGTCGGCCTAGCTCCTCCAAGACGGACAAGAGCAAAGCCTGGGCAGAGATCTGCCAGCGCTTCAACCAGGCCACTGACACGCCACGTACCCTCAAGCAGCTACAGGTAAGACACTGCTAGAACGGGAGCCCTGCTAACACTTCTAACCCCAAAGCCCTGCTAACACTCACAAAATCACTGCTAATTGAACATTTTACCTAGACTGTGATTAATTACGATTATGATTATGATTGTTCCTTTTACTTGGCCTCATAGTTCACTGGCAAAGGTGTTTTGCACTTTTGTGGGATATTTGGGAGCTTTTTCTAATGAAAAAGTTCATGTTGCATCTGTGAAAAGAGTACATTGTAAAAGGCAGAAATGAAGTAATTGATTAGATTATGATGATTAATGGTGAATGTTCAAGTTAGTTTGGAATGTGATGCCCAGACCCAAAGGAGCCAGGCAAGGGGAGGCTAGCCCCTCCCTGCCCTACTCCTCCCAGCCCTTAAGCTGGTCTAGTTTGTGCCCTTAGTCCTGAGCTACCAGGGGCCTCCCATACGGAAGGGTCCTCTTAACAAACATCCATGATTCTTATCTGCCCAAACAGAACAATGGAAGGACCATGGAGGTTCTCATATATCAATTGTATGATACAAGTTAGTCCCTGCTAATATGTGTATGTGGCTCAAAGATCTTTGGGGTCTTAGCTAATGTGTGTAAGGTGCTCATTTGTGTATGTGTCTCTTACCTCTCCTTCCCTCTCGCTCTCCCTGGAAGTTCCTCTGGCAGAAGATGCGGTTGGTGGGCGGACTCAAGGCGGGCCAGCGGCAGAGGGGTCCTCGGGCCCGTGGGTCAACCCTGGCCCAGCTGCGCAGACGAGAGGGGAAGAGACGAAGACGGCGAGCTCAGGCCTCCTCTACTGTTGCCACAGCAAACCTCACAGCCAGTAGCAGCCCTCCCCAGCAGCAGCAGCAGCACCAGCACCACCACCTGCCGTCCCCGTCACCCTCCAGCCCCCTCCAGGCCCATCCTGCACCCCCTTCCCCTGGAGAGGCCCTGGCCCCCGCCCCCGCTCCTGCCCCTGCCCCTGCCCCTGCCCCACTTCCCTTCCTGCTCCATGTCAAACAGGAGAGCAGCGACACACTCATCTCAAACACATACACACTCACACATGCGCATACGCTCACTGACACACTCACACACACGCCCACAGACACACACGCACACGCGCCCACGCCCACAGACACGCTCGCACACGCACACGCCCACACACTCACAGACACACTCACAGACACACTCACACATGTGCACACACACCCAAGCACTCAGGGCCAGGCCTACCAACCCACCAGTGCAGAAGTTGCTCCCTGCAATAGTCCCCAGCGACCCCCTAGCAACACCTCCACAGGTGGCGGTCAGATGGAGGAGACACAGCCAAGCGCCCCCACTGGTGAGATCACCCCCCCCCCCCAACAATTTTGAGTTGTTAGTGTTAGTGTAACTTAGCTTAGCGGTGAGAGTTGTGTTGACGTATGGTAACGATAGACTGGACCACAAGTGGGTTACTGAAACTTCAAGTCAGGTTGTGTGACAATGAATTTTGAAGCCTGGCCTTTGTGTGTTCCACACTTTTACACCTATGGGTGTAAAACAGCGCTGCTGCTTCAAGTGTTGTCAGTTCCTCTGACTGTCATGGCTGCTAACATTAATTGTTGCATATAGCCTACCTACGCCATACGCCATGTGATTACCCTCTCAGTCATTAGTGGACATCCACTGCTTCCCTGTATGTGCCAGTTGTAGGCTACACACGTGTACCATGGAGCGTATAGGCTTCTAGCACTGAGACAATCTGATCACTGTGTCCTCAAACTAACACATATATGATATAACCATTAAGTTAAGACTAGATTAGGAAAAATGAATGAATAAATAGGTTAACTATTGATAATTACACAGGTTTTCTCTCTAGGATCGATAAAGATCAAATTTGGCAATATTAAAAATGATGCATATTAGGCCTTTACAAATAATGACAATATGGAGCTCATTTAATGGACACAGATTTGTTCATCTTGATTTTCACTGTGAAGAATTGCAAAAAGAAAATGGAAAATAAAATTTTGTGTTCAGCAGAAGCCCTGCATTGTCTTTCTTTCCAACAACAAAATGTATTATTTCGGTTTTACATTTAGCAGTAAATAACAAGCATAACAAATAATGAATGCATAATATCGCAATATTCGTATAATCACAATTATGTGTCAGACAATAATGGCACAATCAAAATCTGTAATCGTTCCATCTCTAGTGTACATCCTTTAAAGCAACAACCTGTCTCCTGTATTCCTGCATTTTGAGTCCAGTGGTGTGTGTGTGTGTGTGTGTGTGTGTGTGTGTGTGTGTGTGTGTGTGTGTGTGTGTGTTTGAGCATACTGTAACCAGTGCCTTCTTCCTCTGATTGTGTGTGCACAGAGCCCAGTGTGAGTGGCAGTGGCTCGTGGTCGCCCCCCTCTGGCGTGAACGTGGCTGCGCGGCGTGGGCGAGGTCGAGGTGGAGGTCGGAGGGGAGGAGCCAGTGGTGACGAGCGTCTGAGTCTGAGCGAGCAGCTGGAGATGCGTTTCCACCGGCGACGAATGCGCTTTCTGCAGCAGGAGCACGAGTTGCGTATGCGAGTGCTGCAGCTGGAATTGTCACTACGGCAACAGGAGAGGGACCTGCTGCTCTCACACTCCGTCAGCACAACTAGTCACATGACTGCTCATGCACACACAGCCAATGACAACACAGCTCAGCCCCACAGGGCCAACGACAGCGCGGTTCACTGCCAGGCAGCCAATGACAAAGCTGCTCACAGACAGACCACCAATCACAGCACAGTTTTTAGTGAGGCAGCCAACGAGGCCACAGTTCACAAAAAGAGAGGCAATCATAGCAGAGTCCGCGGGTCGACAGTCAATCAGGCAACAGATCCCTCCCACTTGACCTCCCCCAACCCCCGGAGCCCCGCCCAGCAGCTGGTGAAACAGAAGCAGACAGCCAATGCGCTGCTGGCTCTGCTTGCTGGGGGCAGGAAGAGCCAATTACGGCGCAGCTCACAGCCAGACAGCCAGTCAGAGCCCAGGCAGGACCCTCCCTCTAGGCCACAGTACCCCACCAAACTCCAGCAGCACAGCAGCAGACAGACAGGCAGGAAGGGGGTGGGACCTAGAAGCCACGCCCCCTCAGCGTCAAAGAGAAGAGGCAGAGTGACGAGTGTATGAGGGGAGAGAGACACGGATGGACGGACGGATGGAGACGTGCGCGCGCACACACACACACACATCCACCCGGCCATAGATACACAGTCTCTCTCTCTCTCTCTCGGGTCCAAAGTCCCTTTGTGATTATTTGAAGTTCTTTTTAGTAGTTTGCTCAAAGCTTCTCAGTTGTGTGTGCTGCAGCTGAGTAATGACTGACTGATTGTAAATGTTGAATAAAATGCCCCTGTTTTTAATCTCCTGTCTCGTTCTTCATTCCAGTAAAACACACACCGCTCATATGCATACCGCTGTGTGTGTGTGTTTGTTTGTGAGTAATTATATTTTTACAAAAAACTGCGTTGTTTTATTTGTTATACATGAGGCAATGACATTAGAAGAGATATTGTGATTCTGAGCCAGTGCTACTTCAAGGTGAACTCTGCCAATGAGTCAGTTTCCTCTCATTTACTGACTGAACAAGGTGTTTGGTTGCAACGTTTTGCAACAGGCTTCCGAGGGATTTTTCTTTAGTTTGGTGGGTGTGTCAGAAAAGTCACCATCAGCATTGATGTGTTTAGAACACCTGGTGCATTGAGACGCTGAGCAGATGTCCACCCCAAGAGAGAAGAGCTGAGAAGGAAGTAATCCGCATATTTAAATGCATTTGATTGGATCAAAACGCAACACAAATAGCAAGTGATGACTCAGCTGCGGCTGCACGAGCAGCAAGTGTCCAGCTCACCTCCGTTTCTGTTGAGTTAACTGTTGCTGCTTCTCATGCATCTTCAGCTCAAGCCTGGTTCTCACTCGTGCTGATAGGCTATGCAGCTCCGTATTCTGTCCACTCCTGTCTATTACTCTGGGAGAGGGAACCAATCAAGAATTGCTTTCACCTCTTACACAATGGAGGTGGGCTTAATGCGTGTTTTGTTTGATATTCTGATTATACTGTCAAACCAGACAATCCATTTCAGTAGAGCGTTCTCTCTGTGCTGCTGTCGTCTCGTGTCCAAGCCTACTAATGACAACGACTCACTTGGAATAAATTGAGAAATGCTGTCGGTCGTTTGGAATTCCTTCAACACTGAGCCAACGAACCGCTGGTGTCAGTCTGTAACACTGCATGGACTTGCCCAATGATCCCATTTGCTTCTAATACCCAAACAAACACCTGTTTATGGAATAGTGCTGGTTCCAAATGTGATAACTAAACTGTGTGTGTGTGTGTGTGTTTGTAGCCTTCACCATCTCAAGATGCTGGTGTCTCGGACGACTCCAGCCACCAGGCGGATGACTCCAGCTCCCGCACTCCTGACTCCCTGCACAGAGCGACCCCTAGTGGCCGCCCCAGGCCAGCACAGCTGCAGCAGCAGCCGGCCTCAACTCTGACTCCTCTCAGTCTCCCCTCCAGCCCCGACACCCCCAACACTGACGACAGTGACACACAGGACGGAAGCACCAATGGAGCTGCCCCCTCTGCACAGCTGTAAGTTATAGACCCCTCCCTCCCCTCCATACAGCTGTAAGTTATAGACCCCTCCCTCCCCTCTGCACAGCTGTAAGTTATAGACCCCTCCCCCCCCTCCATACAGCTGTAATTGATACTGACCACTACAGTATCAGTGGGTGGAACTCATGCTGGTTCTCCCCTACAGTATGAGTGGGAGGTCAGTCACTCACTGCGAGACCCTTCCTCAGTCTTGATTATGTGGGTCTGGTTCCAGGCTGCAGGTCTCTTAATTGTTTTTGTCTAAGCTGACTTGAGCATCTCCTGAAAGCCCTCTGTGCTATGTGTCCCTCCTCAGCACCTGTAGGAAGTGTGGGGAGAGCTTCAGCACCACTTCGGCCACTCAGACGCTTTGTCCAAAGTGCAGAGGTGCGTTACTTTCTCTCTCTCTTTCTCTCTCCCTCCCCCACTTCTATCTCTTTCTCTCTCTCTCCCACTTCCCCCTCTCTCCCCCTATCTCTTCAGGATTCCTTCGCTGTCTGGAAAAGACTATTCCCATACTTATCCCAGTCTCTGTAACTATGGAAGATAGGAAAGAGGATATGAAAACATATTTGTTTCCAGACTATTTGAGCCATAACTGGACTATTGGATCTCTACTATTCTCTCTGAAAGCACCAGTAGACTCTGTAAATCACTGTGTAAAAGTACTTTGGTTGCCTTTTTTCTTCTATTACAAGAGTTCCCAAGAAATACACACTAGATGTCAGAATCCCATTATTGCAATCAATAAATAGGAAGTGAACACACACTAGGCCAATGGTCACATGATAGTGAACACACACTAGGCCAATGGTCACATGATAGTGAACACACACTAGGCCAATGGTCACATGTCTTATAGTGTCCGGCCCCTTGATGTCTGAACTATGCACATCTACTGAAAACACTCAGAGAGATATGGGCACCATATTTTACAATACTTGGGTACAAACTCAGTGTGGGTCTAGGTCACATGATAGTGAACACACACTAGGCCAATGGTCACATGATAGTGAACACACACTAGGCCAATGGTCACATGATAGTGAACACACACTAGGCCAATGGTCACATGATAGTGAACACACACTAGAAAAAAGCTAACATTTCATAAATTATTTGTCTAACAAAATTATATGCTTTGTTAATTTGCTATGTTTCCTATTGAAAAAAAGAATTATAAAGTGTCTCCATGAAAAACAAGGGCATTTAAGTGACCCGAAACTTTTTACCATTAGTGTATATATTTAAAAATTATTTTTAAATGATCTAATTAATCATAATAGAAAATTGAAGATAATCACAATTACAATATATATGTCCCATTGATGTTCACAGCCAACTTTTAAGTAATCAAGTACAAGTAATACAAGTAATCGGCCGCCATATTGGCAAATTTTTCCAGTGGCCACATATTTTGACTGATCGTCACAAAATTTGACACAGATGATCTTTAGACCATGCCAGACACATGATCGTATGCTTTTTTTGTGTCAAAGTTTGGTGCATTGATATGCTCCTTGTGGGTGCTTCTGACCGACTCTCTGACTTAAATAAATCCTGTTGTCATGGCAACTTCAGCATGATTCAGTGCTTGGCCCCCTCACTGCTGCTGACAACTACATTTTTGTTTGTTGTTTGGTCTAGTTTCTATGTTTGTTTGGTCTAGTCTCTATGTTTGTTTGGTCTAGTCTCTATGTTTGTTTGGTCTAGTCTCTGTTTGTTTGGTCTAGTTTCTATGCTTATTTGGTCTAGTCTCTATGTTTGTTTGGTCTAGTCTCTATGTTTGTTTGGTCTAGTCTCTATGTTTGTTTGGTCTAGTTTCTGTCTTTGTTTGGTCTAGTCTCTATGTTTGTTTGGTCTAGTCTCTATGTTTGTTTGGTCTAGTCTCTATGTTTGTTTGGTCTAGTCTCTATGTTTGTTTGGTCTAGTCTCTATGTTTGTTTGGTCTAGTTTCTGTCTTTGTTTGGTCTAGTCTCTATGTTTGTTTGGTCTAGTCTCTATGTTTGTTTGGTCTAGTCTCTATGTTTGTTTGGTCTAGTCTCTATGTTTGTTTGGTCTAGTCTCTATGTTTGTTTGGTCTAGTTTCTATGTTTGTTTTGTCTAGTCTCTATGTTTGTTTGGTCTAGTCTCTATGTTTGTTTGGTCTAGTTTCTATGTTTGTTTGGTCTAGTCTCTATGTTTGTTTGGTCTAGTCTCTATGTTTGTTTGGTCTAGTCTCTATGTTTGTTTGGTCTAGTTTCTATGCTTCCAGTTTGTAACTTTTCCCGTTGATTTCAGCAGTGGGGAAAGCCCAACGGGACATCGTCTTCAGGAAGGTTAGTCTGTGTTTCTGAGTGTGGGTATGTTGCTATGCTATTTCTGAGTGTGTGCTCAGTGAGTCTCATTGTGTGTGCTCAGTGTGTATTGCTGCGCTAACCTTGTATCTATGTGTGTGTGTGTGTGTGTGTGTGTGCTCAGTGTGTATTGCTGCGCTAACCTTGTATCTATGTGTGTGTGTGTGTGTGCTCAGTGTGTATTGCTGCGCTAACCTTGTATCTATGTGTGTGTGTGTGTGTGCTCAGTGTGTATTGCTGCGCTAACCTTGTATCTGTGTGTGTGTGTGTGCTCAGTGTGTATTGCTGCGCTAACCTTGTATCTATGTGTGTGTGTGTGTGTGTGCTCAGTGTGTATTGCTGCGCAAACCTTGTATCTATGTGTGTGTGTGTGTGTGTTAGTCACTGTGCTTCCTGTGTATGTGAAGATGGATGTGGGGTGAGTTCCTTTGTTACCTCGGTTTGCTCTGGAAGAAGTCTGAGGCTTTCCCCCAAATTCCAGGGTTTTACCCATAATGCACCAGTAGTGCAGTTCGTGTATTGATAGTGGCTGTGCTTGTGTTAGAGAAGTATGTGATAGTGTAGTGTGTATTGATATGTTGACTCTGTGTGTGTGTGTGTGTGTGTTAGTGGATCCCCTGTGGTAAGTGCCGTGCTTGTCAGACGACGGTGGACTGTGGCACCTGTGCTAGCTGCAGAAGTGCCCAACAGAACCCTGCCAAACCTGTGCGCTGCCGCAAGCGCAAGTGTCTCTGCCCCATCCGTAAGGTAACACACACACACACACACACACACACACACTCTCTTATTTACACATACACACACACACACACACAAACTCACACACACACACACACACGCACGCACACACACACACACACACACACACACACACACACTCTCTTATTTACACATACACACACACACACACACAAACTCACACACACACATTCACACACACACACACTCTTATTTACACATACACACACACACACACACAAACTCACACACACACATTCACACACACACACACACACACACACACACACTCTTATTTACACATACACACACACACACACATTCACACACACATACACACACATACACACACTCACTCACACCATCCTTTTGCCTCTTTGTTCCCAAAAATTGTTCATTTGTTTTTTCCTGTGTTCAGTTGAAGAAAATGTTGTGTTGTTCAGTTGTTGATTTGGTTAAGACACTGCAAAAGAGTTTCAGGTGGACCATGATCAGTGGGTTTAATACGGTTGGCATACAGCATTCAGCATAGCTAGGTGTCAGGGCAAGTACATTGTATCTAATACCGTCGACTACACCATATAAAAATAAGTTGACTACACCATATAAAAATAACAACTCAGTCCTTACACAAGTGGGCTGTGTTGAGTCGGTCGTGATCATAGAGACACAAGTGGGCTGTGTTGAGTCGGTCGTAATAATGTGTCAGCATGCCGTTGAACAGTAATGGCCAACGGATCGATCTCTGAGGAGCACCGCAGGTCAAGGGCTTTGATATTGAAGTACAGTAGCAAAGAAGCTCCTGTCTTGCAAGTACCAATCCAGAGTTCTGGTCAACAGCAGACATGGCTCTTTTCATCAGTCTGTTCTGCACTGAGGTCAAATAATAAATGCTTGAAAGCAGTTAATTGATGAATGGTACATTGGACATTTGCCTGTAGTTGTCTAGGACTGAAAATCTAGGCATAACCATAACCCCTCAGAAATTTGCAAAGCAAGGCAGTCCTACTTCTCTATCATCAACAGGAATACAAACAATGCCAGTGTACTATTTGCCACAGTCGAAAGATTAACACATCCCCCTTATCACCAGAGCTAATCTCGGAACATAACGTCAGTTACAACCAACCAGCCTAGACCTACCGACCACAAAGAAATGGGTTTTAAATGTAATGACAGAATTCAATCTTGTTGACTCACCTGCCAACTAGCTTCTTCAAGTCTGTCCTTCATCTCATTTGCACAGACATACATCAGGTTATAAACACATCATGCAGAATGGAGTATATCCCAGGTCCCTAAAATCAGCTGGGGTAAAGACTTTACTCAAAAAGAATAATTTAGATTCTTCAGTGCTGAATAACAACAGACCAATATCTAACCATTTATTGGACAGATTGTTTGATCAGTTAACTGCTTTCTTAACATCTAACAAATGTTTTGATACTTATCAGGCAGGTTTTCATGCCAGTCATGGCACTGGGCACTAACCCTCACAAAGGTTTTAAATGACATTCGCCTAAATACTGATGCAGGCTTTCTGTTTTAGTGTTATTGAATCTCAGTGTGGATTTTGATACTGTGGACCACAGCATACTATTACATCATCTTGAACACTGGGCTAGTTTTACTAGTGTTGTTATGAATTGGTTAAAACCTACCTACAGAACAGGAATTTGTTTGTGGCAATTGGAAATTGTGCCTCACCCCAACAGACTCTGACTTGTGGTGTGCCTCAGGGATCGATTCTGGGACCATTGCTATTTAATTTCTATATGCTTCCCCTTGGGCAAATAATCAGAAAAACTCAAAAACTACTCTGATGACACTCAAATACACCTTGTTCTTTCACCAAATAGCTATCTTTATCAGTGCTTTGACCAAATTAACAACTGGATGTTGCAAAACTTTCTTCAGCTAAACTCACACAAAACTAAAGTCATTTTGTTTTGGAAGAGGGAGCAAAGGCTCTGGATTAGTGACCCTCTTGACACAAAGGATAATGAACAAAGGATAATGTTAAAAATCTTGGTTTCACTATTGATAGCGATTTGAATTTTAGCAGTTACATGAAATCATTTTTATCAAAAACATTTACATTACATTTATGCATTTAGCAAACACGTTTATCCAAAATGACTTACAAAAGAGGATAACATTCAAGCTACAACACAATGAAGGAAACTAACTAAAGTGTGCATTTTGCTAACATAAAAATTGCAATATTTTAAGTTGAAAGTGTAATAGTGTAATAAAAGTGCAGTATAAAAGAGAGATTAAGTATAAGAGGTTAAGTGCATTCCTGGTATTCAGAATTCAAGCCAGGAGATATTCTTGGAAGAGCTGGGTCTTCAAGGGTTTCTTGAAGGTGGAGAGGGTATCTGTGGATTTGGTAGCGCTTGTAAGGTCATTCCACCAGTGTGGAACAACACATGAGAAGAGTCTGGGTTGACCTGCACAAGGTGTTGGCCGTGCTAGTAAATGACTTACGGGATGTGTTGGCTGTGCTAGAGCGGTGGGCAGTGACATGGCTTTAAGAGTATTCAGGTAGATGGAAGCAGATCCATCATTCACCCTGTCGGCCAACATAAGTGCTTTGAATTTGATGTGATCGCCTAAGGGTAGCCAGTGGAGTTCAATAAACAGAGGTGTGTTTAAAAACCAGACATGCAGCTGCATTCTGGATCATCTGTAGTGGTCTCCCAGCACAGGCTGGAAGACCTGATAGGAGGGCATTGCAGTAGTTAAGGCGAGAGATAACCAGCGTCTGTACCAGGAGCTGGGTTGCATGTTGGGTTAGGTACGGCCTGATCTTCTTTTTGTTGAATAGGGAAAAACAGCATGACCAAGCCACAGAGGCAACGTTATCTGCAAAGGTCAGTTGGTCATCGATCATGACACCTAGGCTTCTTGTCACCTTAGTGGGAGCAACAGATGGGGAGTCGATCTTGATGCTGATGTTGTGATGGAGAGATTTAGTTGGAGGTGATGTCCTTTCATCCATGCAGATATGGATGAAAGACAGTCCAACACCGTGGAATCAGGCGGAAAGGACAGATAGAGCTGGGTATCATCTGCATAGCAGTGATAAGAGAAGCCATGGGAGTGGATGATTGGACCCAGTGAGGCGGTATACAAGGCAAAGAGAAGGGGTCCCAGCACAGATCCTTGGGGTACCCCTGTGGCGAGTTGGTGAAGTGTCGATGTCCTAGCCATGACACGTTGAATGACCGTCCAGTAAGATAGGATTGAAACCAGGAGTGCGCTCTGCCATCGATGCCCATGTTGGTCAATAGGTTCAGCAGGATGAGCACTGAGGATTGACCTGTCGCTCTGGCCTCTTTTAATGCTTCCGTCACAGACAGAAGTGCCGTTTCAGTGGAGTGGCCACTTTTGAAGGCGGATTGGTAGGAGTCGAGGGGGTTGTTCTAAGAGAGAAATTCTGTGACCTGTGTAAAGACAGCTCGTTCAATGGTTTTGGAAAGGAAGGGAAGAAGAGAGACAGGCTGGTAGTTCTCCACTTGAGTGGGAGCAAGGGAAGGTTTTTTGAGCAGCGGTGTTACCTGGGTGTTACCTTGTTTGAAGGTGGTGGGAAATGTACCCCTAGTTAGTGAAACATTGGCCACATGTGTGGCTGCTGTCACAATGGTGGGGGTTATGGCCTGATGAAGGGTTGTTGGAATAGGGTCCAGAAGACAAGAAGTAGGCCGGCTAGCTGTGAGAAGCTTAGACACCTCAGCCTCTGAGAGAGGAGTGAATAAAGAAAAAGGAAGCAGTTGATTTAGAGAAGCTCGGAGGAGGAGCCTCTGTAGATTGGTTAGAGAACTGACTACTAATTGCTGCAACTTTGTTAGTAAAGAATGCAGCAAAAGTGTCAGCTGTGAGGTTACCTGCACAAGGTGGAGGAGATGGGTTTAGTAAAGATTTGAAGGTGGAGAAGAGTTTCTTGGTGTCCATGGCATTGTGAATCTTGTCATGATAGAAAGCCTTTTTTTGCAGAACTGACACTGGATGAGAAGGATGATAGCAGTTCCTGGAATTGTGTTAGATCGGCCGAATTCTTAGTTTTGTGCCATTTCCTCTCAGCAGCTCTGAGGTTTGTGCGCATTGAATGAAGTGAGTCATTAAGCCACGCGTGAGACTGAGTGGATTGAGCAGGTCTGGTAGACAGGTAGGTGGTCTTATGTCTAGTAGGGTTGACTACTCTAACTGTCTTTATATAGGACTTACAAAAAGAAAAAAGACCACTAAGAAACTCCAAATGATATAAAATGCTACAACCATTGTTCTAACAAGAACAAGAGGAAATGAGCATATTAGCCCAGTGTTGACGTCATTGCACTGGCTCCCAGTGAGTCACAGAATTGATTTTAAAGCACTGCTGCTGGGAATGGTCCACAATATATTTCTATCACTTTTTATTATTTTGTATCTCTATTTCTAATATGTATTGATTTAGCCATTTTCTTTTTAGCTATTTTCTTTTACCTTTTTCTTTTCTTTGTCTGCCTTCTTCTCATCTTTTATTCCTCAATATTTTATTAATGTTATTTTACTCAATATTTTATTAATGTTATTTTACTTAATGACATCTACTGTCTCTGTCTTTGTGAAGCACATTGAGCTGCCTTGTGGATTAAATGCGAAATCAGTTAAAATGTAATAAATAAATGCCTTATAT
>JAIFZK010000143.1:1130000-1140000 GCA_027481765.1 Tenualosa thibaudeaui | reverse complement strand
AAACATTCAGGTGGTTGTGATAAATAAATAAATAAATGTGTGTGTGTTTCCTGTGGAGAGAAGCTAAACATGTAGCCAAGTAGTAATTAGCCAATGGCTGATCAGACCCAAGTTAGAATTAGCCAATGGCTGATCAGACCCAAGTTAGAATTAGCCAATGGCTGATCAGACCCATTCACATACACACACCAGTTTGTTTGTCTGTGGCACAGAGACAGAATCCTGGCCGGGGAGCTGAGGAACACACACCCATGCTGAGTACACACCAGGTCAGAACGCAACACACACACACACACACACACACACACCCATGCTGAGTACACACCAGGTCAGAACGCAACACACACACACACACACACACATGCTGAGTACACACCAGGTCAGAACGCAACACACACACACACACACACACACACACACACACACACCCCCATGCTGAGTACACACCAGGTCAGAACACAACACACACACACACACACACCCATGCTGAGTACACACCAGGTCAGTATGCAACACACACTCACATCCATGCTGAGTACACACTAGTCCAGTATGCAAGACACACACACACATACACTGAGTACACACCAGGTCAGTACACACACACACACATGCTGAGTACACACCAGGGGCCTATACTATGAAGCGAGGTTACTGTTGTTTCTGAAGTGACATGCTGTTTGAAGATCAGCAGTTACCCCTGAAGTTATCCATGTTGCCCAATAGCCTTGCTTAGTAGCATACCCCCCAGGTCAGCACACACGGACACACACACTCACACACACACATGCTGAGTACACACCAGTGCAGTACGCAGCGCACACACACTCACACACACACATGCTGAGTACACACCAGGTCAGTGTGTGTGTGTGATAAGTGATGTCTGTCTGCTAAAAAGTGATGCGTGTCTTTGTGTGTGTTTATGTGATGCATTTGAGGTGTAAGTGATGTGTATATATATGTGTGTGTGTGTTCTTTGCTGTTGTTCTCTGCCTCTCAGACTACACACACACCTGTGGCCAGTGGGAGACCAACCAGCTTGTCCAATCAGCTGCCCCAGAGCACCAGTGCTCCCCGTGCTGTGAGTTTCTGTGTGTGTGTGTGCGTGTGTGTGTGTGCATGTGCTTGTGTGTGTGTGTGTATGTCAGTCAGAGGCGGCTATTCTAAGACTACAGGGACGCTCTGCCTCCCCTTAAATGTCCAAAAAGTTCAGGCTACAATTCTATTTGCACGTGTAGACTAGTTAACTCCTTTTGATTTCATACTTTATTAACCATCATGGAGCTGCATTCTGTCTGTCATCACACAAGTTCACACAGAGAAATGCATACAGTTTGTCCATTTACACCAGTCTTACATGAACCAGTTATTTAGGCTTCAGGTATTTAGGCTTCAGGTATTTAGGCTTCAGTTACTTAGGCCTCAGTTATTTAGGCTTCAGTTACTTAGGCTTCAGTTACTTAGGCTTCAGTTATTTAGGCTTCAGGTATTTAGGCTTCAGTTATTTAGGCTTCAGTTACTTAGGCTTCAGTTATTTAGGCTTCAGTTATTTAGGCTTCTGTTACTTAGGCTTCAGTTACTTAGGCTTCAGTTACTTAGGCTTCAGTTATTTAGGCTTCAGTTATTTAGGCTTCAGTTACTTAGGCTTCAGTTATTTAGGCTTCAGTTATGTAGGCTTCAGTTATTTAGGCTTCAGTTATGTAGGCTTCAGTTACTTAGGCTTCAGTTATTTAGGCTTCAGTTATTTAGGCTTCAGGTAAGCCTAATTTATGTGTGGTAGCCTCATTTCTGTTCTCTTTACCATGACATTGTTAGTTATTAATGTCCTTCTTGTTTCTGATTTAAATGTGATTGAAAAGTCTTGGCAGGTGCGTCCATCTCCCTAAATAAAACTCATCTCGCGTTGAGCCCCATGGTGCGTCGCTGTGTAGCACCCAGCTGACAAGAAGGGCTCAAGCGTAACGCGTTCCACAAGCGTCCTGTAAATATTCCATAGCCACGTTCAGTTGCTCCTTTTATTAAGGGGGATGGATACAGGAACATCTTTGAAATTGCTGCTGTTCTCTCCCTCTCAGACTACACACACACCTCTGGCCAGTGGGAGACCAACCAGCTCGTCCAATCAGCTGCCCCAGAGCGCCAGTGCTCCACGTGCTGTGAGTTTCTGTGTGTGTGTGTGTGTGTGTGTGTGTGTGTGTGTGCAAATATAGTAAGGCTGTAATATGAGCTTGGGGAAGCAATAACACAAAACAAAGCTGCAAGCAGCAATGAAGGGGCCAAGGCAGTGAATTATGAGGGGGCCAAGGACTAGGGTTAGAGTTGTCATGTCTGGGTTAGAGTTGTCATGTCTGGGTTAGAGTTGTCATGTCTGGGTTAGAGTTAGAGTTGTCATGTCTGGCTTAGAGTTGTCATGTCTGGGTTAGAGTTGTCATGTCTGGGTTAGAGTTGTCATGTCTGGGTTAGAGTTGTCATGTCTGGGTTAGAGTTGTCATGTCTGGCTTAGGGTTAGAGTTGTCATGTCTGGGTTAGAGTTGTCATGTCTGGGTTAGAGTTGTCATGTCTGGGTTAAAGTTGTCATGTCTGGGTTAGAGTTGTCATGTCTGGGTTAGAGTTGTCATGTCTGGCTTAGGGTTGTCATGTCTGGGTTAGGGTTGTCATGTCTGGGTTAGAGTTGTCATGTCTGGCTTAGGGTTGTCATGTCTGGGTTAGAGTTGTCATGTCTGGGTTAGAGTTAGAGTTGTCATGTCTGGCTTAGAGTTGTCATGTCTGGGTTAGAGTTGTCATGTCTGGGTTAGAGTTGTCATGTCTGGCTTAGGGTTAGAGTTGTCATGTCTGGGTTAGGGTTAGAGTTCTCATGTTTGGGTTAGAGTTGTCATGTCTGGCTTAGGGTCAGAGTTGTCATGTCTGGGTTAGGGTTGTCATGTCTGGGTTAGAGTTGTCATGTCTGGGTTAGAGTTGTCATGTCTGGGTTAAGGTTGTCATGTCTGGGTTAGAGTTGTCATGTCTGGGTTAGAGTTGTCATGTCTGGCTTAGGGTTAGAGTTGTCATGTCTGGGTTAGGGTTGTCATGTCTGGGTTAGAGTTGTCATGTCTGGGTTAGAGTTGTCATGTCTGGCTTAGGGTTAGAGTTGTCATGTCTGGGTTAGAGTTGTCATGTCTGGGTTAGAGTTGTCATGTCTGGGTTAGGGTTGTCATGTCTGGGTTAGGGTTGTCATGTCTGGGTTAAGGTTAGAGTTGTCATGTCTGGCTTAGGGTTAGAGTTGTCATGTCTGGGTTAGAGTTGTCATGTCTGGCTTAGGGTTAGAGTTGTCATGTCTGGGTTAGGGTTGTCATGTCTGGGTTAGAGTTGTCATGTCTGGGTTAGAGTTGTCATGTCTGGCTTAGGGTTGTCATGTCTGGGTTAGAGTTGTCATGTCTGGCTTAGGGTTAGAGTTGTCATGTCTGGGTTAGAGTTGTCATGTCTGGGTTAGGGTTGTCATGTCTGGGTTAGGGTTGTCATGTCTGGGTTAAGGTTAGAGTTGTCATGTATGTAGCCAGTGAATCATGAAGTTGTCATGTATGTAGTAAGATGTACTGATTCATGCTGTATGTATGTAGTAAGATGTACTGACTCATGCTGTATGTATGTAGTAAGATGTACTGACTCATGCTGTATGTATGTAGTAAGATGTAGTCAACACACCACAGTTTGGCTGAGATATACCCTATAACCTAGAGTGACCAGGCCACTACCTGTTTGGCTGAGATACTATAAGTAGAAGGCCACTACCTGTTTGGCTGTGAGATAGGCCACTACCTGTTTGGGTGAGATACAGTACGGCCACTACCTGTTTGGCGGAGATATACAGTAAGGCCACTACCTGATGGCTGAACGCTTTGACAGACAAAAAAAATCAGTCATGATCAGTCATGGTCTGAAGATCATCTGTGTTGCGGTTTATGATGATCGGTCACAATATGTGATGTCTATAATACATGCATATGTGTATAATGTATGTGTATGTAATATGTGGCCACTGAGAAATTAGATAAAATCCAATATGGCAGCTGAATACTTGCTAACCTGAAAGGTTGGCTGTGACCATGAATGGGACAAGCCTAATCCTAATCCTAATCCTAATCCTAATCCTAACTCTAACCCTAACCCAGCATGAACAGACACTGGAATTTTGTTTGCCCCCTGGGGATGGGGTAAAGAATCATGTGACCGAGTTTGGTTATGATGCGTCAAAGGGTTGCTAAAATATGAGCCCACTTCCTGTTTGGCAACTTCGCCAAATGTCTGGCTTAGGGTTAGAGTTGTCATGTCTGGGTTAGAGTTGTCATGTCTGGCTTAGGGTTAGAGTTGTCATGTCTGGGTTAGAGTTGTCATGTTTGGGTTAAGGTTGTCATGTCTGGGTTAAGGTTGTCATGTCTAGGTTAAGGTTGTCATGTCTGGGTTAAGGTTAGAGTTGTCATGTCTGGGTTGGAGTTGTCATGTCTGGGTTAAGGTTGTCATGTCTGGGTTAGAGTTGTCATGTATGGGTTAGAGTTGTCATGTCTGGGTTAAGGTTGTCATGTCTGGGTTAAGGTTGTCATGTCTGGGTTAAGGTTAGAGTTGTCATGTCTGGGTTAGAGTTGTCATGTCTGGGTTAAGGTTGTCATGTCTGGGTTAGAGTTGTCATGTCTGGGTTAAGGTTGTCATGTCTGGGTTAAGGTTGTCATGTCTGGGTTAGAGTTGTCATGTCTGGGTTAAGGTTGTCATGTCTGGGTTAAGGTTGTCATGTCTGGGTTAGAGTTGTCATGTCTGGGTTAAGGTTGTCATGTCTGGGTTAGAGTTGTCATGTCTGGGTTAGAGTTGTCATGTCTGGGTTAAGGTTGTCATGTCTGGGTTAGAGTTGTCATGTCTGGGTTAGGGTTGTCATGTCTGGGTTAGGGTTGTCATGTCTGGGTTAGAGTTGTCATGTCTGGGTTAAGGTTGTCATGTCTGGGTTAAGGTTGTCATGTCTGGGTTAAGGTTGTCATGTCTGGGTTAAGGTTAGGGTTGTCATGTATGTAGCCAGTGAATCATGAAGTTGTCATGTATGTAGTAAGATGTACTGATTCATGCTGTATGTATGTAGTAAGATGTACTGACTCATGCTGTATGTATGTAGTAAGATGTACTGACTCATGCTGTATGTATGTAGTAAGATGTAGTGAAGTCAGAGAGATGACCAGAAGCCCACTAAAAGCTTCATGTCAACACACCACAGTTTGGCTGAGATATACCCTATAACCCTAGAGTAGGCCACTACCTGTTTGGCTGAGATACAGTAAGGCCACTACCTGTTTGGGTGAGATACAGTACGGCCACTACCTGTTTGGCCGAGATATACAGTAAGGCCACTACCTGATGGCTGAACGCTTTGACAGACAAAAAAAATCAGTCATGATCAGTCATGGTCTGAAGATCATCTGTGTTGCGGTTTATGATGATCGGTCACAATATGTGATGTCTATAATACATGCATATGTGTATAATGTATGTGTATGTAATATGTGGCCACTGAGAAATTAGATAAAATCCAATATGGCAGCTGAATACTTGCTAACCTGAAAGGTTGGCTGTGACCATGAATGGGACAAGCCTAATCCTAATCCTAATCCTAATCCTAACTCTAACCCTAACCCAGCATGAACAGACACTGGAATTTTGTTTGCCCCCTGGGGATGGGGTAAAGAATCATGTGACCGAGTTTGGTTATGATGCGTCAAAGGGTTGCTAAAATATGAGCCCACTTCCTGTTTGGCAACTTCGCCGTCAAATTTGATTGACAGTTACAGCCTAATGTCAATCTGAAAAGTCTGTATAATAAGTTTTGTTCAGCTTGGTCTGAAGATCATACGTATCAAGTTTCATGCAGATTGGACAAAATTTGTGGCCTGTGAAAATTTTGCGTCACGTTTAACAGAATCCAAAAAGGTGGAAAATCTAGTCGGCCAGAAAATTATGTCCATGGATTCCAACGATACCAGTTTTTTGAAAATCAGACGCACGGGTCAAAAGTTACCTACATAAATGCACCTCCAACTTGCCCTCCACTGAACAGCAGCTCCCCAGAACTTAGCCGCTTAGCAATGGTACACAGTTGTTCACAAGGACATTCATTCCAAAGGCACTGATAACTTTCCATTTGTTCTGTTCTGAATGAGAATGTAATATGCACAGTAAATATACCAATGTGCAGAAAGTGAGGAAGAGATGGAATCCACCACAATATCTTCATATATCATCTCTAATTCATGTCTTTCTTTTACAATGACGGACATGTGTAATGTGTCAGTAATTTGCCCATGTAACACTAGCATACCAACCAACCAGCACCTTGCCATCGCTGTTGGAACCATTTCAAACTGTTGTTTTTCTGAGAAGGTTTGTGAGAATAGATGTGAGATGTCCTCAGTACCAGTGGTCCAAACCCAGCAGTTATTAGTAGTACAAAAAAGCACACATGTAAAATCAACACATTTTAATTTTAATAACATAAGCCTTCATATTGATTGATAAATATTTTGTTCATATGAAAATGTGTGTGTGTGTGTGTCCAGGAGGCTGCAGGTGTGCAGTGGCATGTAGCAGCAGAGGGTAGAAAGGGGGCGGAGCCTGCACCGGCTATCAGAGAGAAGCCGGGCTGGAATGACACGGCGCTGTCCAATCAGGATGGAGTGGGACATCTGGAGGAGACATCGCTGTCCAATCAGGATGGAGTCGGTGGGGTGGATGAGGAAGACAGCATCCCTATGGTAGTCTGTCTGTGTATCTGTGTGTGTGTGTGTCTGTCTGTGTATCTGTGTGTGTGTGTGTCTGTCTGTGTATCTGTGTGTGTGTGTCTGTCTGTGTATCTGTGTGTGTGTGTGTCTGTCTGTGTATCTGTGTGTGTGTGTCTGTCTGTGTATCTGTGTGTGTGTCTGTCTGTGTATCTGTGTGTGTGTGTCTGTCTGTGTATCTGTGTGTGTGTCTGTCTGTTTATCTGTGTGTGTGTGTCTGTCTGTGTATATGTGTGTGTGTCTTTCTGTCTGTGTGTGTTTGCGTGTCTGTATCTGTGTGTGTGTCTGTCTGTCTGTCTGTGTGTGTTTGCGTGTCTGTGTATCTGTCTGTGTGTGTGTGTGTTTGTATGTCTGTCTGTGTGTTTGTGTGTGTCTGTCTGTTTGTGTCCTTGAGTTTGTGGGAAAAGGCCTGAAAAAGTCCTTAAATATGATGTTGAAGGAGTGGGGACCTGGCAGAGTGTGTGTGTGTGTGTGTGTGTGTGTGTGTGTGTGTGTGTGTGTAATACTGCTGTCTTCTCTCTTCTCTTAGATCACGCAAATCTTCAGCCTGGCGGACAGTGGTGTGTGTCTGGACGGGGAGCTGCTGTGTCTGCTTGAGGCCCTGCGTGCGTCTCCGCTCCCCCAGCTGTGGTTGCCTATCCTGGGCTCGGGGCCGGTGCTGCAGCTGCTCCAGTGCTCCAAGGCGTCTGCCATGGCGGACACCATGGTGCACATCGGGCCGGGCCTGGGCTTCAGCATTACTGTGCAGGAGCACCCACTTCTGCCCACGCACCCGCTGTACGCCCAGCACCCGGCCCGACTCACCACGCCCCAGCAGGTGGTGGTGCTGCTCAGGGACCTGGAGCGCCATTCTGTGTGCCAGGGGGTCCGTTCCCACGCCCCTGCACCCCCTAACGAGCCGCTCGTCAACGTCCGACTTGCCACCTGCCACTTCCTGGTCCCACGCAGTCGCATCCGCTGCAGCAAGTGCCGCTACCCCACAGAGAAAAGTTAAAACTCTCACACACACACACACACACACACTCACACACTCACTCACACACACACACATACACACACTCACACACACACTCACACACTCACACACTCACTCACACACACACACATACACACACACACACACTCACACACACACACTCTCACTCACACACACACACTCTCACTCACACACACACACATACACACACACTCACACTCACACACTCTCTCACACACACACACACACACACTCACACACACACACACACACACACACACACACACACACACACACACACACACACACTCACACACACTCTCTCTCACACACACACACACACTAGTCACAATAGTGGTACTGATTGCATGTGAACACTGGTCTATCTGCTGATTTGTGTGTGTGTGCGAGTGTGTGTGTGTGTGATTTGAAGCTTTTTTATATGCATTTGTAAAAGAATAAACCAAACTGTGAACATCCTCTCTGGTGTTTGAGTAGCAGTGATGCTGTGAGGAAATTAAATACAAATACATTCACGTTCAGTCCCATCCATGTGCCCGTAGTACACTAGTTCACATTCAGCTTTCTGAGGTTAGGAAAACTAAGTGACTGTTTATCTTCTCAAACGCTCTGCATCAGCTAAACACAACCATCTCTGCTCCAGCTTTTGTTACCCGTTTCATTCACAACTATGACAGCAATCCTATATTACCACGAGGTTTTTTTCTTCACTTTAACAGAAAGAAATCTGAAGTAGTTCAAGTTAAAGTTTTTAAAACGTGAAGTTAATTTCACAAAGGAAAACAGGAAACCGACGTTGTTAGTTGGTGTTGAAAGGTCCTGCACGGGATCATTTCTTAGCCCCGTTATGTTTTCCCGCTCTGCCAACCACGAGACACCTCACCACACCACACCTGTCGCTCTGGCCCCGGAGTCAAACATCTGCTCTGTGATGCTGAGGGAAACTATCAGGTTTTGGCGCGACCTGTGGATTGTGGCAAGCTGCCCGTGAGCGCTGGAGAGTTACAAACCGGATGCGGGAGGAGTGTGATGTTGGGCAAGTTATTCACATCTCCAATGAGAACGGAAAGCATCCAACGGCCTCACGGTCCTCACCCGTGTGTGTGATTAACAGACGTGCGTCAGGTAGCTTCCCCTGCGCGCTTGCAGCGGAGCACCACGCGACCACAGAGATAAGGCGGCGCGTGGCGCTGCGGTAGTACAGCGGGAGGTATCCGGTAAGCGGCACTGTGAAACCTTCAGCTGTTCCGGTGGCATCCACGGTAACGACACACTCGAGTGCAAACCTAGTGAGAGGAGTGACAATCAGCGCGCGACTGAAACCAGCCACCAGTCGCGAGGAGCATGTCGCAGCCGAGCGCGTGTGAGAGGGACGACGCTTTTCTCTGAGGTAGGTGGTCGCGAGATGCGTCTGCAGGACGGGATCGCGCGCCGCTGGTGAATTTAAATTAACTCGGGCAGACCGAATGCTTGGAATCTTAGTTTCATCTCGCGTTCGCGATCCTGTTTGTGGCTGCGCGTTCTTTCAGGGTCGTCTGACGGTGGGAAATCTCAGCTAGCCCAGGGATTCAGTGCGTCCGGATTTGGCAGATGTGCTCGGTGCCATCAATTTTTCCCCGGTTACCACTGAGCAATCTACCCGAACGACCGGACAACCACTGGTTTGCGCACGCAGATGTTTGTGTCCGTGAAAAGACTACCGGATCGCGCGCCTCGCCATCACCGAGCCTTCATTCGTGGTGAGTACACGAGCCTCACTGCGTGCACACGTGAATAGATTGTGTTAGAATAACGGCAGGTTTTCTGCCGCCCCAGACCCCTCGGCATGACTGACATGAGTCCGTTAGTCAGCGGTAGCACAGCGGTGTCTCATAAGCTGAGTCAGTATAGGAGCTCGTCGCGGAAACGTATACGTGTGACAGAGCTTTTAATTAAATTCATATATTCGCTACGTCCCACACATGAAACATAGGCAAGAGGCTATTTAGTATTCTCGTAGGGTTCGACAGCTGTTTAAAGGGAATGCCACGTTGCCGTTCTTACACGTTAATAACAAGTGTACCCGTGTCATTCATGATAATGCATTGCTGGTTCAGAGAACGCAAGAATTCACCAGTTAGGCTCCACTAGAAGGATGTAGCTTCTGTTCATCTCGGCCAAAACTGAGAATGTGGGCGTAGCGTAGCTCGCTGTTTCCATGTAGTTCTCAGCA
>JAIFZK010000143.1:1095000-1125000 GCA_027481765.1 Tenualosa thibaudeaui | reverse complement strand
CCATATGTAGTGAGACGAAACATTTCACCATGGAGTCCACATTAGTGGGGCCACATGAAGATACATAGAAGACATTTGAGACAGGCTACATTTAGTGCACTTGTAGACATTTAGTGCATCAGTAGACTTGTAACAGAGCACTAATGTTTGTAGATAGATTCACAGTGGGATAGAGGTAGAAAATGGAAATGGTGTTTAGCAGCATAGAAAAAGTGCAGATGTGCATTCAGTTCAGTGTGAATAGATGGGGATACCCATGTCATTCTCTATTCCTGTGTTCACAAGAAAAAGAAGAATTCCTGTGCATCTGGCCAATGGGGTAAACCAATCGAATCATGTGTCATGTTTTGTTGTTTAACAGTCTGACTGCTTGAGGGAAGAAGCTCTTCCCCATTCTGGAGATGCGGGTAGTTATACTGCTGTACCTTTACCCTGATGGCAGTAGGGGGAACAATCCATGGGACAGGAGTGTTGGGTCTTTAACACACACTCATGCTTGTGGCTTTGTGCACAGTGGGTGTTGTAGATGTCGGAGAACAAAGGAAGAGAGGTCTCTGTGATCTTTTCAGCCGTCCTCACAATCCTCTGCAGGGCCTTTCTTTCTGCAGCAGTGCAGTTACCAACCAATAGTCCAACCAACAGCCCAGCCAATAGTCCAACCAATAGTTCCCCTGTAGGAGGTTGCCTGGATGGGGGAAGGGAGGTGGGCCTTCCCTAAAAGTAGAGGCTTTGCTAGGCTTTGGCCTTGCAAGGCTTTAGGCCTTTGTAACATGTGTGGTGTTCTTGGTCCATGTAAGGTTGTCTGTGATGTGTACGCCCAGAGACTTTGTGTCCTGAACAGTTACAACTGGAAGGTTGTTTATAGACAGTGTGGTGTGTTTGCCTAGAGGTCTTCTGAAGTCAGCGATTAGTTATTTTATTTTGTCCACATTGAGGGACAAGTCGTGAGCGCACCAGTTGCTGAGCTGAGTCACATCCTCTCTGTGCAGGTTCTCGTTGTCTCTGCTTATCAAACCCACCACAGTCGTGTCATCAGCAAATTTGATGATGTGGTTTGTGCTGTGTGTGGCTGCACAGTCATGGGTTAGACATGTGAACAGCAGGGGGCTGAGCACACAGCCTTGGGGGGCTCCTGTGTTCAGCAAGGTGGTGTTGGAGGTCCTGTTTTCTATCTTGATTGCCTGCGGTCTCATTAGGTGTCCAGGATCCAGTTGCAGAGGGTGGTGTTCAGACCCAGCTGCAGACCCAGTTTCTATACCAGCTGCTGTGGAATGATGGTGTTGAGTACTGATCTGAAGTCAGTGAACAGCATTCTGACATAAGTGTCCTTTGTGTCCAGATGTGTGAGAGCCAGGTGAAAGGCAGTGGTGATGGCATCCTCCCTGGAGTGGTTGGGGCGAAACTTAAAATCAGATCCGGTGTGGCAGGTAGCTGGTACTTGATGTGTTTCATGACTAGCCTCTCAAAGCACTTCATGATGGTGGATGTAAGTAACTGGGCGCTAGTCATTGAGACAGGTCACCGTGGATTACTGTGATATGGGAATGATGCTGGTGGTCTTGAAACAGTTAGGGAGAACAGATGTAACACCTGGTCGTTGGGGAGGGGTGGATTTCCTCACTACTGTGTCATTCTGTTTTTCAGATCTTGAGTAGAACTGGTTCAGTGCTTCAGGGAGGGAGTTGTCACCATCACAGGAGAGTGGAGCTGGTCTGTAGTTGGTGATGGAGCTATCACCATCACAGGAGAGTGGAGCTGGTCTGTAGTTGGTGATGGAGCTATCACCATCACAGGAGAGTGGAGCTGGTCTGTAGTTGGTGATGGAGCTATCACCATCACAGGAGAGTGGAGCTGGTCTGTAGTTGGTGATGGAGCTGTCACCATCACAGGAGAGTGGAGCTGGTCTGTAGTTGGTGATGGAGCTATCACCATCACAGGAGAGTGGAGCTGGTCTGTAGTTGGTGATGGAGCTGTCACCATCAAAGGAGAGTGGAGCTGGTCTGTAGTGATGGCTTGTATTCACTGACATAGGCGGTGTGTGTCTTTGGTATCTATGAAGTGGTAGTGAATTCTCTGAGTGTCGGTGTGTTTCGCTGTTTTGATGGTCTGGGACAGCTTGGCTCTCGCTTTTTTTCAGAGCTTCCTCTTCCCCAGACCTACAGACAGTGTCTCTGGCGTCCCTTTGTGGCATCTCTCACAAAGGATCTTATTGTCTCTACAACTGTTAAGGACTTGGCTTCATCTGATCATTTCTGTATCTTCTTTGATGTTTGTATGTGCCCTCACATTCAGAACAAGACTATGACTGTAGGAAGGAGAATCAGGAATGATAACACAGTTCTTCCCTTTGAGCAGCACTCACACACACACACACACACACACACACACACACACACACACTCTTACAGACCTTAAGTCAACCATCAGACTCTGTAGATGACTTACTGACCAATTCTGAGATGACACAAATTATGGATATTTCTCCATTAAAAATCAAGAGTCACAGACAAGAAGAAAGCACCATGGAAACAAAATCCAGGGTATAAACTGTTAAAGAGAGTGTAGGAAGACTGAAAAAATGGTGCAAATCTAATCTCCACATCCATCACCAAATCCATAAAGAGATGCTTCGGAAATATAACTCTGAAATTTGTAAAGCAAGACAGTCTTCTCCAACATTATCGATAGGAACATAGGAACACATTTTTTTGTTATTATTCTTTTGGCCTGGGACTCTATTGCAAGCCCATGAAATCGTAGTAGTTCTGTGGTAAAACATTCTGATTCTGATTCTGATTCTGTCCACCAGGTTTCATGTCTGCACCTCAAATGGGCCCAGACTGGATGAGAGGATTAGCTTTATGTGTGCATGAGCGCAACTTTACACACACACACACACACACACACACACATACACACACAAACATACTCTCACACTCTCTCATAATAATAAGGATTTCATTGGTCATGTGATGCGGGTTTGATTGGAGGCGTGGCCTTCTCTAACCAGTGTTGTGCTGCCATGGTAACAGGAGCTGACGGGGAAGCTGCCAAGAGATTTTCCTCTGGAGTTGGGAGAGAGAGTCCCCCTCATCCAGCGCCGAACAGGACTGGCCTCCCACACAGCCTCACACAACACACAGGTAACTCACACACACACACACACACACACACACACACACACACACACACACACACACACACACACACACACACACACACACACACACACACACACACACACACACACACACACACACACACACACACACACACACACACACACACACACACACACACACACACACACACACACACACACACACACACACACACACACACACACACACACACACACACACACACACACACACACACACACACACACACACACACACACACACACACACACACACACACACACACACACACACACACACACACACACACACACACACACACACACACACACACACACACACACACACACACACACACACACACACACACACACACACACACACACACACACACACACACACACACACACACACACACACACACACACACACACACACACACACACACACACACACACACACACACACACAAAGATGAAATGAGAGGTAACTCACACACACACATACACTGTGCCTGAAAGCATCCATTCAGGTGAATAATCTGTTCTTCATGTGGTTGATGGTCTTGATGCCCATGCAAGTGGCCCTAATGCCCCCCTAAAGAACTGGCCTATCAAAGCCAAATGGCCTTGCCTCTAACATGACCACATTCCAGGCCTGCTATAGACACACACACACACACACAAACATGTATATACTATGCATATACATAAGGGTGTATATAACGTGTGACTGCTACTGTCTGTGTGTGTGTGTGTGTGTGTGTGTGTGTGTGTGTGTGTGTGTGTGTGTGTGTGTGTGTGTGTGTGTGTGTGTGTGTGTGTGTGTGTGTGTGTGTGTGTGTGTGTGTGTGTGTGTGTGTGTGTGTGTGTGTGTGTGTGTGTGTGTGTGTGTGTGTGTGTGTGTGTGTGTGTGTGTGTGTGTGTGTGTGTGTGTGTGTGTGTGTGTGTGTGTGTGTGTGTGTGTGTGTGTGTGTGTGTGTGTGTGTGTGTGTGTGTGTGTGTGTGTGTGTGTGTGTGTGTGTGTGTGTGTGTGTGTGTGTGTGTGTGTGTGTGTGTGTGTGTGTGTGTGTGTGTGTGTGTGTGTGTGTGTGTGTGTGTGTGTGTGTGTGTGTGTGTGTGTGTGTGTGTGTGTGTGTGTGTGTGTGTGTGTGTGTGTGTGTGTGTGTGTGTGTGTGTGTGTGTGTGTGTGTGTGTGTGTGTGTGTGTGTGTGTGTGTGTGTGTGTGTGTGTGTGTGTGTGTGTGTGTGTGTGTGTGTGTGTGTGTGTGTGTGTGTGTGTGTGTGTGTGTGTGTGTGTGTGTGTGTGTGTGTGTGTGTGTGTGTGTGTGTGTGTGTGTGTGTGTGTGTGTGTGTGTGTGTGTGTGTGTGTGTGTGTGTGTGTGTGTGTGTGTGTGTGTGTGTGTGTGTGTGTGTGTGTGTGTGTGTGTGTGTGTGTGTGTGTGTGTGTGTGTGTGTGTGTGTGTGTGTGTGTGTGTGTGTGTGTGTGTGTGTGTGTGTGTGTGTGTGTGTGTGTGTGTGTGTGTGTGTGTGTGTGTGTGTGTGTGTGTGTGTGTGTGTGTGTGTGTGTGTGTGTGTGTGTGTGTGTGTGTGTGTGTGTGTGTGTGTGTGTGTGTGTGTGTGTGTGTGTGTGTGTGTGTGTGTGTGTGTGTGTGTGTGTGTGTGTGTGTGTGTGTGTGTGTGTGTGTGTGTGTGTGTGTGTGTGTGTGTGTGTGTGTGTGTGTGTGTGTGTGTGTGTGTGTGTGTGTGTGTGTGTGTGTGTGTGTGTGTGTGTGTGTGTGTGTGTGTGTGTGTGTGTGTGTGTGTGTGTGTGTGTGTGTGTGTGTGTGTGTGTGTGTGTGTGTGTGTGTGTGTGTGTGTGTGTGTGTGTGTGTGTGTGTGTGTGTGTGTGTGTGTGTGTGTGTGTGTGTGTGTGTGTGTGTGTGTGTGTGTGTGTGTGTGTGTGTGTGTGTGTGTGTGTGTGTGTGTGTGTGTGTGTGTGTGTGTGTGTGTGTGTGTGTGTGTGTGTGTGTGTGTGTGTGTGTGTGTGTGTGTGTGTGTGTGTGTGTGTGTGTGTGTGTGTGTGTGTGTGTGTGTGTGTGTGTGTGTGTGTGTGTGTGTGTGTGTGTGTGTGTGTGTGTGTGTGTGTGTGTGTGTGTGTGTGTGTGTGTGTGTGTGTGTGTGTGTGTGTGTGTGTGTGTGTGTGTGTGTGTGTGTGTGTGTGTGTGTGTGTGTGTGTGTGTGTGTGTGTGTGTGTGTGTGTGTGTGTGTGTGTGTGTGTGTGTGTGTGTGTGTGTGTGTGTGTGTGTGTGTGTGTGTGTGTGTGTGTGTGTGTGTGTGTGTGTGTGTGTGTGTGTGTGTGTGTGTGTGTGTGTGTGTGTGTGTGTGTGTGTGTGTGTGTGTGTGTGTGTGTGTGTGTGTGTGTGTGTGTGTGTGTGTGTGTGTGTGTGTGTGTGTGTGTGTGTGTGTGTGTGTGTGTGTGTGTGTGTGTGTGTGTGTGTGTGTGTGTGTGTGTGTGTGTGTGTGTGTGTGTGTGTGTGTGTGTGTGTGTGTGTGTGTGTGTGTGTGTGTGTGTGTGTGTGTGTGTGTGTGTGTGTGTGTGTGTGTGTGTGTGTGTGTGTGTGTGTGTGTGTGTGTGTGTGTGTGTGTGTGTGTGTGTGTGTGTGTGTGTGTGTGTGTGTGTGTGTGTGTGTGTGTGTGTGTGTGTGTGTGTGTGTGTGTCTATGTGTCTGTGTGTGTGTGTGTGTCTGTGTGTGTGTGTGTCTATGTGTGTGTGTGTGTGTGTGTCTATGTGTGTGTGTGTGTGTGTGTGTGCATGTGTCTATGTGTGTGTGTGTGTGTGCGTGTGTCTATGTGTGTGTGTGTCTATGTGTGTGTGTGTGTGTGTGTGTGTATGTTCAGGATGAGCTGTGCCAGAGGCGTCAGGTGAAGGCCCTCTTTGGTGGTACTCTCCGCAGGACTACTGAGCCTGACAAGAACCTGCTGCAGGGCAAGAGAACCGTCCACCGAGGATGTCATACAGGTGACCACACACACACACACACAGACACACACACAGACACACACTCCCACCCCCCACCACACACACACACACACACACACATTAAAATGTATTCACCTTTAAACACACACACATTCTGAAATGTATTCATCTTTAAACACACGCTCACACACACACGTTGCAATGTATTCACCTTTAAACACACACACACACGCTGAAATGTTTAAACACACAGACACACGCTGAAATGTATTCATCTACAAACACAAACACTCTCACACACACACACATGCACTGAAATGTTCATCTTGTTTTAGAGGAGACAATGAAGTCAGAGAGCAGCTCCATGTCAGACTCAACATCACAAGACAATGGTGGGTAGCCACACACACACACACACACACACACACACACACACACACACACACACACACACACACACACAGACACACACATATACACATGCACACACACACACACACATATACATATGCACACACACACACACACACACACATACACACACAGGCACACACACACACACACATATACACATGCACACACCCAAACACACATGCCGAAACTGTGGGAATAATGAGACTTTGAGCCTGACCTTTGACCCTACAGAGTCATCCCCTAGTGTGGCCCCAGAGCAAAGGTCACTGTCTCACCCCCGCCTGACCCCCAGCAGCCCTGAGAGCCGCCTCAGCAGGAAACTCTCACCTGTAGAGATCTACTATGAGATGAGAACACGCCATAACTCAACCTCCAGCTCAGCCAGGTGTGTGTGTGTGTGTGTGTGTGTGTGTGTGTGTGTGTGTGTGTGTGTGTGTGTGTGTGTGTGTGTGTGTGTGTGTGTGTGTGTGTGTGTGTGTGTGTGTGTGTGTGTGTGTGTGTGTGTGTGTGTGTGTGTGTGTGTGTGTGTGTGAGAGAGATCTACTATGAGATGAGAACACGCCGTAACTCAACCTCTAGCTCAGTCAGGTGTGTGTGTGTGTGTGGGTGTGTGTTTGTGTATGTGTGTGTGTGTGTGTGTGTGTGTGTGTGTGTGTGTGTGTGTATGTGTGTGCGTGTATGTGTGTGTGTATGTGTGTGTGTGTGTGTGTGTTTGTGTGTGTGTGAGATCTACTATGGGATGAGGACATGCCTCAAGTCAGCCTCTAGCTCTGTCAGGTGTGTGTTTTTCTGTGTGTGTGTGTGTGTGTGTGTGTGTATTTGTGAGATCTACTACGAGATGAGGACATGCTGCGACTCAACCTAAGAGAAACCTAACTCTTGTCTGTGTATCTGTGTGTGTGTGTGTTTGTGTGTGTGTGTGTGTGTGTGTGTGTGTGTGTGTGCGTGTGTGTGTGTTTGTGTGTATCTGTGTGTGTATGTGTCAGTCCCAGTCACTCTCTCCCCAGAAGCATGTCCAATGTGGAGGGCCACAGTGTTCCTGCCACACCCCTTTTGTCCCGCACTGCTCCAATCAGCATTCACGTCAGGTATGCACCAACCAATCAGCATTCACGTCAGGTATGCACCAACCAATCAGCATTCACGTCAGGTATGCACCAACCAATCAGCATTCACGTCAGGTATGCACCAACCAATCAGCATTCACATCAGGTATGTATTCACCAACTAAAGGTCGACTGATACATTGGTTGACTGATAAACACACCTGCATTGGCCGATGTCTGAGTGTACTGAGCCTGTGTGTAAGTGTACTGAGTCTGTGTCTGAGTGTACTGAGTCTGTGTCTGAGTGTACTGAGTCTGTGTGTAAGTGTACTGAGTCTGTGTCTGAGTGTACTGAGTCTGTGTGTAAGTGTACTGAGTCTGTGTCTGAGTGTACTGAGTCTGTGTGTAAGTGTACTGAGCCTGTGTGTAAGTGTACTGAGTCTGTGTGTAAGTGTACTGAGTCTGTGTCTGAGTGTTCTGAGCCTGTGTGTAAGTGTACTGAGCCTGTGTGTAAGTGTACTGAGCCTGTGTCTGAGTGTACTGAGTCTGTGTCTGAGTGTACTGAGTCTGTCTGAGTGTACTGAGTCTGTGTGTAAGTGTACTCAGCCTGTGTGCAAGTGTACTGAGTCTGTGTCTAAGTATACTGAGCCTGTGTCTGAGTGTACTGAGTCTGTGTGTAAGTGTACTGAGCCTGTGTCTGAGTGTACTGAGTCTGCGTCTGAGTGTACTGAGTCTGTGTCTGAGTGTACTGAGTCTGTGTGTAAGTGTACTGAGTCTGTGTCTGAGTGTACTGAGTCTGTGTGTAAGTGTACTGAGCCTGTGTGCAAGAGTACTGAGTCTGTGTGTAAGTGTACTGAGTCTGTGTCTGAGTGTACTGAGTCTGTGTGTAAGTGTACTGAGTTTGTGTCTGAGTGTACTGAGCCTGTGTCTGAGTGTACTGAGTCTGTGTCTGAGTGTACTGAGCCTGTGTGTAAGTGTACTGAGTCTGTGTGTAAGTGTACTGAGCTTGTGTGTAAGTGTACTGAGTCTGTGTGTAAGTGTACTGAGTCTGTCTGAGTGTACTGAGTCTGTGTGTAAGTGTACTGAGCCTGTGTCTGAGTGTAGTGAGTCTGTGTCTGAGTGTACTGAGTCTGTGTGTAAGTGTACTGAGCCTGTGTGTAAGTGTACTGAGTCTGTGTGTAAGTGTACTGAGCCTGTGTGTAAGTGTACTGAGTCTGTGTGTAAGTGTACTGAGCCTGTGTCTGAGTGTACTGAGTCTGTGTCTGAGTGTACTGAGTCTGCGTCTGAGTGTACTGAGTCTATGTGTAAGTGTACTGAGCTTGTGTGTAACTGTACTGAGTCTGTGTGTAAGTGTACTGAGCCTGTGTCTGAGTGTACTGAGTCTGTGTGTAAGTGTACTGAGTCTGTGTCTGAGTGTACTGAGCCTGTGTGTAAGTGTACTAAGCCTGTGTGTAAGTGTGCTGAGCCTGTGTCTGAGTGTACTGAGCCTGTGTTTGAGTGTACTGAGTCTGTGTCTGAGTGTACTGAGTCTGTCTGAGTGTACTGAGTCTGTGTGTAAGTGTACTCAGCCTGTGTGTAAGTGTACTGAGTCTGTGTCTGAGTGTACTGAGTCTGTCTGAGTGTACTGAGCCTGTGTGTAAGTGTACTGAGTCTGTGTGTAAGTGTACTGAGTCTGTGTCTGAGTGTACTGAGTCTGTGTCTTGAGTGTACTGAGTCTGTCTGAGTGTACTGAGTCTGTGTGTAAGTGTACTGAGCCTGTGTCTGAGTGTAGTGAGTCTGTGTCTGAGTGTACTGAGTCTGTGTGTAAGTGTACTGAGCCTGTGTGTAAGTGTACTGAGTCTGTGTGTAAGTGTACTGAGCCTGTGTGTAAGTGTACTGAGTCTGTGTGTAAGTGTACTGAGCCTGTGTCTGAGTGTACTGAGTCTGTGTCTGAGTGTACTGAGTCTGCGTCTGAGTGTACTGAGTCTATGTGTAAGTGTACTGAGCTTGTGTGTAACTGTACTGAGTCTGTGTGTAAGTGTACTGAGCCTGTGTCTGAGTGTACTGAGTCTGTGTGTAAGTGTACTGAGTCTGTGTCTGAGTGTACTGAGCCTGTGTGTAAGTGTACTAAGCCTGTGTGTAAGTGTGCTGAGCCTGTGTCTGAGTGTACTGAGCCTGTGTTTGAGTGTACTGAGTCTGTGTCTGAGTGTACTGAGTCTTTCTGAGTGTACTGAGTCTGTGTGTAAGTGTACTCAGCCTGTGTGTAAGTGTACTGAGTCTGTGTCTGAGTGTACTGAGTCTGTCTGAGTGTACTGAGCCTGTGTGTAAGTGTACTGAGTCTGTGTGTAAGTGTACTGAGTCTGTGTCTGAGTGTACTGAGTCTGTGTCTTGAGTGTACTGAGTCTGTCTGAGTGTACTGAGTCTGTGTGTAAGTGTACTGAGTTTGTGTCTGAGTGTACTGAGCCTGTGTCTGAGTGTACTGAGTCTGTGTCTAAGTGTACTGAGTCTATGTGTAAGTGTACTGAGCTTGTGTGTAAGTGTACTGAGTCTGTGTGTAAGTGTACTGAGCCTGTGTCTGAGTGTACTGAGTCTGTGTGTAAGTGTACTGAGTCTGTGACTCAGAGTGTACTAAGCTTGTTTCTGAATACACTGAGTCTGTGTCTGAGCGTACTGAGCCTGTGTCTGAGTGTACTGAGTCTGTGTGTAAGTTTACTGAACCTGTGTCTGAGTGTATTAAGCTTGTTTCTGAATACACTGAGCCTGTGACTAAGTGTACTGAGCCTGTGTCTGAGTATTCAGAGTAGATTTCCAGAGAGCTGTATCTGTGGAAAGCACACCAGGCAGCATTTTAGGTTCATTTACCGGCTTTGTTTAACTTTAGTGGTACAATGGCTCATTGATGAGGTGAATGAAAGCTCTCTCAGTCACCTCTAGCAAACATTCCACAGTTATCACACTTGCAGGAGATTAATCAGCGAGCTGCTGTTAAATGAAAACAAAACTGTAGGGGGAGCTCCGGAGGTAAAAAACTGCAGGCCTGCCTCATGTGCCATTAATGTCCATTTCTGGTGTTGGAGAGGCACGCATAGACACATAGCACACATAGAGCGACGTGAACACTGAGCTGCCCTGCACACATACAGCGGCGTGAACACTGAGCTGCCCTGCACACATACAGCGGCGTGAACACTGAGCTGCCCCGCCCCGCATACATAGTGCGGCGTGAACACTGAGCTGCCCCACCCACATAGAGCGGCGTGAACACTGAGCTGCCCCGCCCCGCACACATAGAGCAGCATGAACACTGAGCTGCCCCGCACACATAGAGCAGCGTGAACACTGCCCCGCCCGCACACATAGAGCGGCGTGAACACTGAGCTGCCCCCGCCCCGCACACACAGAGCAGCATGAACACTGAGCTGCCCCGCACACATAGAGCAGCATGAACACTGAGCTGCCCCCGCCCTGCACACATAGAGCGGCGTGAACACTGAGCTGCCCCGCACACATAGAGCGGCGTGAACGCTGAGCTGCCCCGCCCCGCACACATAGAGCGGCGTGAACACTGAGCTGCCCCCGCCCCGCACACACAGAGCAGCATGAACACTGAGCTGCCCCGCACACATAGAGCAGCATGAACACTGAGCTGCCCCGCACACATAGAGCAGCATGAACACTGAGCTGCCCCCGCCCTGCACACATAGAGCGGCGTGAACACTGAGCTGCCCCGCCCCGCACACATAGAGCGGCGTGAACACTGAGCTGCCCCCGCCCTGCACACATAGAGCGGCGTGAACGCTGAGCTGCCCCGCACACATAGAGCGGCGTGAACACTGAGCTGCTATTTGACCATGTCCAAGTATGAGACTGTTTAGGCTGTTTACTGTCTTAACTGCAGCTGGTCATTTGAAACTAATGAAAAGTGTTGCTTTAATAATGCAATATTTTCATACCTAAGCAGGAGTGATTGTCCGTCTAGAATAATAAACATCTAGAATAGTCTAGAATAATAAACGTTTAGAATAGTCTAGTCTACGCTATCAAACTGGGTGGAGAAAATAACCTGTAACTCCATGGAGAAATGTCTAAGACAAAGAAGCCAGTTTGTGCTTTGTGCCTTCCCCCTTAAAGGAGGGCAGATCTATTAGGACCTCTCTGCCCTTGGCTGATGGCAGCACTAAATAAATGAATGCAATTAGCCTAATTGGGAAACAATGAACACATTATATCTTTGTCTTTGATGTTTTTTTCACTTTTTTTGGAATAGGGTTGCAGATGTGTTGCTGACTCTCTCACATACTCTCGCCCCCTGCAGGCCTGATGGTGGCGTTGCACTTAAGCAGTGGGGTGGCAGCCCTGATGTTCCTCACTTTGTTCCACTGGCATCTTTGGAGGGTTCTGCTTCAGAACGTCGTGGCTGCCCATATGGCTCTCGTGCTCGCCGTAGCAACAGCTCCGAGGCGCTGCTGGACCGCTCCAGTCTACCAGATGGTGCTGGACTGCCACCGCGCGGCGCCGTCGGACCCTATAAGAGCTCGGAGACGCTGACAGATGGGAAGCTCCGTCAGTATAGGGGCAGCCCAGAACGGCAGGGGCGCACACGCGCCTCCGTTGGGGGGCGTCCGTCCGGTGGGGGTTACAACGAGATCCTCCTAGACTACATCTGGGGCAAAGCACCTCCACGCCCAAGCCAGATGCCAACCGGAGCCCAGCCGGCACCCCGCTGGTCCGAGGGCTGCCCTCCCCACTTTAACGGCCTGTCCCACTCCCAGTTGCAGTTAGCCGCCCCTCCACCCTACAGTCCGCTGCTGTTCCGTGCCGTGCCCGTGCCCCACAACGCGGCCCCTGCTGACCCTCGCAGGGCAAAGGTCACCCGCACTAAATCCTGTGGCCCTTTCCTCCCCGAGCCCCTCCTGCTGTCGGCATACGACCCCCACCCCCCACGCCGGCCCCCGCTCTCCCTCCCCCCCCCACCCGAGGACGCCACACGGAGCCTCCACAAGGCGCTGGCTCTGGAGGGCCTTAGGGATTGGTACCTCCGGAATGCCCTGGGATACGCCCCCACCAAAGGCCACGGCCACAGCGCACAGACTCCACCCAGCCAGGGGGAGGGGCTCTACCCTCTGCTCACCCACGGAACACACATGACCCAGTCCGCCTCCTTCCACGGGTATCCACTGCAGGCCAGGTCAGAACAGTCGCATACACATTGATGGAGTGAGTGACTGAATGAGTGAGTGAGTGAGTAAGTGAGTGAGTGAGTGAGTGACTGAGTGCGTCAGTGAGTGAATGAGTGAGTGAGTGAGTGAGTGAGTGAATGACTGACTGACTGACGCTGAGTGAGTGAGTGAATGAGTGATACTGACTGATGACTGATGGAGTGAGTGACTGAATGAGTGAGTGAGTGAGTAAGTGAGTGAGTGAGTGAGTGACTGAGTGCGTCAGTGAGTGAATGAGTGAGTGAGTGAGTGAGTGAGTGAATGACTGACTGACTGACTGACTGACTGACTGAGTGAGTGAATGAGTGAGTGACTGACTGACTGACTGACTGAGTGAGTGACTGACTGACTGAATGAGTGAGTGAGTGAGTGAATGAGTGAGTGAGTGAGTGAGTGACTGACTGACTGACTGAGTGAGTGACTGACTGAATGAGTGAGTGAGTGAGTGAATGACTGACTGACTGACTGAATGAGTGAGTGAGTGACTGACTGACTGACTGACTGAATGAGTGAGTGAATGAGTGAGTGAGTGAATGAGTGAGTCAGTGAGTGAATGACTGACTGACTGAATGAGTGAGTGAGTGACTGACTGACTGACTGAATGAGTGAGTGAGTGAATGACTGACTGACTGAATGAGTGAGTGACTGACTGACTGAATGAGTGAGTGAGTGACTGACTGACTGACTGAATGAGTGAGTGACTGACTGACTGACTGACTGACTGACTGAATGAGTGACTGACTGACTGGCTGACTGACTGACTGACTGAGTGAGTGACTGACTGACTGACTGACTGACTGACTGAATGAGTGAGTGAGTGAGTGAGTGACTGACTGACTGACTGACTGACTGAATGAGTGAGTGACTGACTGACTGAATGAGTGAGTGAGTGACTGACTGACTGACTGAATGACTGAGTGAGTGAGTGAGTGAGTGAGTGAGTGAGTGAGTGAGTCAGTGAGTGAATGACTGACTGACTGAATGAGTGAGTGAGTGAGTGAATGAGTGACTGAATGAGTGTGTGTGTGAGTGAGGGACTGGCTGACTGAGTAAGTGAGTGAATGAATGACTGAATGAGTGAGTGACTGACTGACTGAATGAGTGAGTGAGTGACTGACTGACTGACTGAATGAGTGAGTGAATGAGTGACTGACTGACTGACTGACTGACTGAATGAGTGAGTGAGTGAATGATTGACTGACTGACTGAATGAGTGAGTGACTGACTGACTGAGTGAGTGAATGAGTGAGTGAGTGAGTGAGTGAGTGAATGAGTGACTGAATGAGTGTGTGTGAGTGAGGGACTGGCTGACTGAGTAAGTGAGTGAATGAATGACTGAATGAGTGAGTGAGTGAGTGAGTGAATGAGTGAGTGAGTGAATGACTGACTGAATGAGTGAGTGAGTGAGTGAATGAGTGAGTGACTGACTGACTGAATGAGTGAGTGAGTGAATGACTGACTGAGTGAGTGAATGAGTGAGTGAGTGAGTGAATGAGTGTGTGTGAGTGAGGGACTGGCTGACTGGCTGACTGAATGAGTGAGTGAGTGAGTGAATGAGTGTGTGTGAGTGAGGGACTGGCTGACTGGCTGACTGAATGAGTGAGTGAGTGAGTGAGTGAATGACTGACTGACTGACTGACTGAATGGGTGAGTGAATGAGTGACTGAATGAGTGTGTGTGTGAGTGAGTGACTGACTGACTTAGTAAGTGAGTGAATGAATGACTGAATGAGTGAGTGACTGACTGACTGAATGAGTGAGTGAGTGAATGAGTGAGTGAGTGAATGAGTGAGTCAGTGAGTGAATGACTGACTGACTGAATGAGTGAGTGAGTGAATGAGTGACTGAATGAGTGTGTGTGAGTGAGTGACTGGCTGACTGAGTAAGTGAGTGAATGAATGAATGAGTGAGTGATGGACTGACTGAATGAGTGAGTGAGTGAATGAGTGAGTGAGTGAGTGACTGACTGACTGAATGACTGACTGAATGAGTGAGTGATTGAGTGACTGACTGAATGACTGAGTGAGTGAGTGTGAATGAGTGAGTCAGTGAGTGAATTACTGACTGACTGAATGACTGAGTGAGTGAGTGAGTGACTGACTGACTGACTGAATGAGTGACTGACTGACTGACTGACTGAATGAGTGACTGAGTGACTGACTGAGTGAGTGAATGAGTGAGTCAGTGAGTGAATGACTGACTGACTCAATGAGTGAGTCAGTGAGTGAATGAGTGACTGAATGACTGACTGACTAAGTGAGTGAATGAATGACTGAATGAGTGAGTGACTGATTGACTGAATGAGTGAGTGACTGACTGACTGACTAACAGATTGAGTGAATTAATGACTGAATGAGTGAGTGAGTGACTGTGGTAGACCACACCTCAAAGGCCTGATCTCAAGGCCTGATGTAATTCTATTTGACCCCCCAGATAATATCTAATGACTATCAGAGCTGGTATTTTGCATGCACCGTTAATACTGCAAATAGCACAATCCACTGCCACTGGGTTGGTATTACGTCAAAGAAAGTCTGCTTTGAATGCTAGTCTAAATCTATCTTATTGCAATAATTAGGGATGCACCAATTCAGTATTTGGGTCGCATATCTGTCCCAATATAGAAAAATACTTGGGTTGGGTATTGGCAGTCCATGGGCTTGCTTGCAAAGACATGGTATTAGCATGTCCACTAGGTGCAGATATAAGGTATGAACACACAGACTTTCTGAAGGTATGATAAGTGCTATCAATAGAATTATCATAAAGTTATGATCATTTACTGTAAGTTTTATTGAACAACCTGCAAATATTTAAACTGAATGGTTCCTGTTAGCGAACTTAACTCATGTTGAGTTTGCTTGTCAGTAATGTAGTGTCTAATGTTACTCACCAAAACAAAAATTGCACATTGCAAGACACATCTCTCCTATAATCCAATAAACATTCTGCTTATGTTTTTATGAATATTTATTTAAACTGATACAGTAGAAACCATAATCAACATCTGTCCTGTAGCGTTAGGTTCCTGGCGAGAATTTAAAGTGACAGGCACTTAATTAGACCCACGCCCACAAACATCAAATACAATGTAATGACACTGGCACATGTTTGTTTATGTTAATTACAGTATATTCAAAATAGTAATTTATTATATGTGTGTGTTATTTTCTTCTGTGTTGTCTTGGCTTGGAAGATAAAGAGTAGGGCAATAATAGCTGAGGATGATGCCAATCTCCTCCTCTTCAGTGGGGATATCAGATTAGTAACAACCGATATGCAAACCCATGTATCAGAATTAGTATCAGAACTAGTCGGATTGGTGCATTCCTAGCAATAATAGAATAGCTAACAGGCCCAAGATTTAGGCCACTTTCAGATCACTTAGGCCACTTTCAGATCATGTGTAAAACTTGAGTTCATAATAAAAACCGGCCCTCGACTTGGATCCATTTTTTTTATTTTGGCCCACGGTGTATTTGAGTGTGACACCCCTGCAGTAGACGAATACAGTTACAATGACAGATTATTTCCACTGGGATCCTTAATGCTTGGATTACCTGAGATAAGCATCCACATAAAATCCATCAGCATAAAAAAACCACAAGTACTTACATACAAGCTGCAGTGCTGTGTGTGTGTGTGTGTGTGTGTGTGTGTGTGTAACAGTGCAGTTTCATGTAGTGAGGTATATGTTTAGTGAGCATGGTTAACACTGTGTTTATGTTTGGCCATGTAAGGCCTGAAACGCTCTTGTATATATTGAGAACTGAGATGATTATTCTGTTGAATCAGTGCAGATAGGATCTGTTATTGAGTTTGTGTGTCTAGAACAGTGCTGCTTTGTGTCTGTTGCATTGTTTGTGTGTGTGTGTGTGTGTGTGTGTGTGTGTTCCAGGTCGGTGGAGCTATCTCGGTTCCCTGAGCCATTTCCATCACAGCTGCAGGATGAGGTTTTGACAGACCCTCCCTCAGAGACCCCTGCCCCCGGTACACTGGTCTGAGACAAACATGCACACACACACCCACACACACACGCACACACACACACGCTCATACACACCGTCTCTGCCTGTAGCATGGAGACACTAGTGACCCCCCTGTTCACAATGTCTGACTGTAGTCTAATTTGTGTCTCTCCCCTCTGCACATGTACACACACACACACACACTGTAGCGTAGAGACAATAGTGCCCCCCATACACACACACTCAGACGGTAGCCTAGTAAACTAATCTGAGACTCTCCTCTCCCCCTACAAATACACACACACACACACACACACACACTCACTCACTCTGTCTGTAGCTGACACCAGTGTCCCCCCACCACCATGCAGCAGCAGATGCCCTTGTGCAGTGACAGGACTGTGGAGAATCTCTCTTCTTGGAGGGCTCACCTGTTTAGCGGAGAAACTCTCACTTGTGCTCACCTGTGGAGTGGAGAATCTCTCTTCTTGGAGGGCTCACCTGTTTAGCGGAGAAACTCTCACTTGTGCTCACCTGTAGAGTGGAGAATCTCTCTTCTTGGAGGGCTCACCTCTGGCAGAGTGTGTCTGACACACCTGTGTGTTTGACACCAGAAGGAGAGCAGTTGGAGTGTGTCTGGCATGCTGAAGTGACTTACCTGTGTTTCCCATGGCAGAGACTCCGTCATTCTGCATTCTCGGGGTCTAATGCTACTTATACTGCTTCCACTGTGGTATTTGCACAGCACCTGTTAGCAGCTACATACTGCTAACACTGGTGAATGTACACCGCGCCTGATAGTGGCTAGTTGCATTGCTAAGACTGGTAAATGTGCGCCGCACCTGTTAGCATCTACTTGTACTGCTAGCACTGGTGAATGTGCAGCGTCCCTATTAGCGTCTACTTGTACTGCTAGCACTGGTGAATGTGCACCGCATCTGTTAGTGGCTAGTTGTGCTGCTAGCACTGGTGAATGTACAGCATGCCTGTTAGCGTCTACTTATACAGCTAGCACTGGTAAAGTGTGTGTTAGCAGTCTCATCTATAGCCCAAATTCTCCACTCCACTCATCACACCGTTCATTAAACATCACTAGGAATCACAGAATTAAAGTCAAACTGCATTTCACTCATCAGATTGACACACACTCCACACACAAACACACACCACTCGCATCACACACCCAGTCCAAACAACACACAAAGACACACTCCACACATCACACACAAACACACTCCACACATCACACACATATCCCACTCTTATCACACACACACACACACACACTTCACACAACCCACAGCCACACTGAAGAGTGGAAGTCAGACTCCAGCTGAATGTCCAAGACAGTTTTACCTCCTGAACAAGCAGAGACTTAAAGACTCTAAAGTTCCAGTATGCAGTTACCCAGCAGCGCCTTCACATGGCTTGTGGTGGTAGTGCAAGTTTGCTCATGTCCGCAGACTGATTAGCCAGCAGTTATGCACTAGCATGGCTGTAAAGGCCTCTGGAGCCTCCAGGATTTGTGGGAGCTGTGGGCAGAGCGCCACTTACAGGCCCCTAGAAGAGCACCACCTAGACGCCACCAGAAGAATCCCCCCTCCGGTGGCCAGTGAAGGAGTGACCCTTGGAGACGTGCTGGACCCCTTAAATAGGCGCCCCCTGAGGGACACTTGAAGAACAACATCTAGGGCCCACACCTGCCCACTGCAGAGTAGACTATACAGCCACAGCGATTATATACACTACTGTATATATATATATATATATATTAGGGTTTGGACCATACAAGTGTTTGTGGTCATGTTCCTTTAGCTGTAATGCATTTCCAACAGCAACCAGAACAGCTCAGCTGATGCTCAGATGATTTTGTCGTTACTTTGGCAATGAAATATGGGAAATATGGGAAATGTGGGAAATGGTAATGCCTGCTAATGGGGAAAATGGACACATGTAGTGTGTGTATAAACATTTTCATTCCTGTACATCATCAGTTTCATTATCAGTTTGGGAAAAGTGGGAAATAATGTTATAAATTCCTGATCGATGTGATTGGTCAGGCTAAACCAATGATTTTAAAGTTAATGCAAATTTTCTGCTCATTCCAATGAGTAACAAAACCCTCCCAATGGAGAATGGCTCTGTTCACAGAGTGAATGTGGCTGGGTCAATCCAGGCTTTGGACTGAGATTGGGTCAATCCAGGCTAGTATATTAGACGGCTTTGGACTGGGTGAGATTGGGTCAATCCAGGCTAGTATATCAGATGGCTTTGGACTGGGTGAGATTGGGTCAATCCATGCTATTATATCAGACGGCTTTAGACTGGGTGAGATTGGGTCAATCCAGGCTAGTATATCAGACGACTTTGGACTGGGTGAGATTGGCTCAATCCAGGCTAGTATATCAGATGGCTTTGGACTGGGTGAGATTGGCTCAATCCAGGCTAGTATATTAGATGGTTTTGGACTGGGTAAGATTGGGTCAATCCAGGGTAGTATATCAGATGGTTTTGGACTGGGTGAGATTGGGTCAATCCAGGCTAGTATATCAGATGGTTTTGGACTGAGACTGGCTCAATCCAGGCTAGTATATCAGATGGTTTTGGACTGAGACTGGGTCAATCCAGGCTAGTATATCAGACAGCTTTGGACTGAGTGAGATTGGGTCAAACCAGGTTAGTATATCAGACAGTTTTGGAGTGAGTGAGGTCAGATTTGATGGCTTTGAGATGCAATACAGGTTAGTAAATCTGATGGCTTTTGAGTGAGTGAGGTTGGATCAATCCAGGCCAGTAAATATGACGGCTTTGACATGCATTTGCCCTTTAAAGAGTTTAGCTATTGGGAAGACAATCCATAGGGGTTTGGAATGTAGATGAGATGCTTTCGTTTGTGTGATTCGTCTTGAACTGCAGACTTGCAGCTCAGGGTTGTTTTTATCTCATAAATGCTTCCTGGGAAGAAAAATGCAGCTCCTGCAGACAGGGGTTAGGACCTCATGTTAGTGTTAGTGAGCTACTGGCCATTTACCCAGGATTCTACTGCTGGGTGGGTTCCTGCCTAGCTGCTGGGCTCTGGGGTCATTCTCCCTGCAGAATGTGTAGCATGTGTGTGTGGTTTCCCTCCCTCAGTGAGCTGGTCTCCTGAGCTGTGTGTGTGTGTTTTAATCCCATTTAAAGCAGAATTTTGCCGTTATCCAGGTAGTAAACAAATTTGTGAATGAGTGAATTCATGAGAATTCTGTGTCAGCCGGCAAAATCAAAACTGAAACCAACTCAGACATGAGCCCTGTGATCAGTCCACACAGCTCTTCAAACATCTCCTCACCTTTGGCCTGGGATTAAATCCACATGTTTTGAGGTCAATTACAAAGCAGACTGGTGACTGTAGGGGAACCTCTTTGATTACTTTAAACCATCCCCAGGAGTTCATAGCTGCATTGTAAGACCCCCTACTTAGGTACTATATGTACTTAGGTGGTTGAGACCCCTTACACACATAGCTGGGTATCTCTAAAATCTGATATGTACTTAGGTGGTTGAGACCCCCTACACGCATTGCTGGGTATCTCTAAAAACTGATATGTACTTAGGTGGTTGAGCCAATCATCCACATGATGGAGGTTCCCATCACTGAAACCAGCTACTTTCGGAAACTCCAGCCAAAGTAGAGATTGGCTTCAGTGACTACGTATGGATGGGTAAAATTTGATTTAGTGTTGTGACTTTGGCTTTCAGATCTCTGATTGGCTCTCTGTTGCTTCAGATCTCTGATTGGCTCTCTGTTGTTTCAGATCCTTGATTGAACCTGGCTAGCGTGCAAGTAGCCTGAAAAGTTGTGGGTTCAAATCCCAGCTGCCACCATTGTGTTGAGCAAGGCACTTAACCCTAAGTTGCTCTAGGGGAGACTGGCCCTGAACAATTGATAGTTGACAAATTGTAAGTCGCTTTGGATAAAAGCGTCTGCTAAATGCATAAATGTAAATGTTGCTTCAGATCTCTGGTTGGCTCTCTATTGTTTCAGATCTCTGGTTGGCTCTCTATTGTTTCAGATCTCTGGTTGGCTCTCTATTGTTTCAGATCTCTGGTTGGCTCTCTATTGTTTTAGATCTCTAATTGGCTCTCTATTGTTTCAGATCTCTAATTGGCTCTCTATTGTTTCAGATCTCTAATTGGCTCTATTGTTTGACTCCCCAGCTCCTTTTGAGCCGCGTGCCAACGGGATAATGGAGAAAAAAGGGGGGAAATATGAGATAATGGAGAGGGGAAATATGTCCATTTTCATAAATAGCTGGCATCTGTTACACTTCCTACTTCCTACACCCCTCTAAAGCTCACTGTCATTTGGGTCACGATACCACTGGAACAGGCCATCCCACACGGTCCAGTCTGGGACTCAGACCCACTACCACACAGCAGCATTGGATCAGGAGCTGAGCGCTAACCTGTGGACTCAAAACCCCAGGTTGAGGTGTTGGGAGGGAAGGGCACATTTACATTAACGCATGCTAATGAACAGCTAGGCTAACTGGCATCAGTTACACCTAAATTACATTACATTTATGCATTTAGAAGACACTTACAGATTGTGGTGCAGGAGTATGGTAGAAAGCTGTAGAGTGTGTGTGGGGGGGGTTAGGGTTAGAGTCTGAGGTGCTCTCAGAAGAGCTGAGTCTTTAAGAAGGTAGAGGGATGCCCCTGTGGCCCTTCATTCCACTAGCAGGGAGCAGCACAGAAGAATAATCTGGAATGTCTTGTGCAAGGTGTTGGCAGTGCTAGACAGCTCTAGGACACTCGTGGTCCAAACTGCCTCACAGCGTGCCCTACCCCCTCATTGTGTTCTTTGGGTTGCTTCAGTATGTTTCTCTGGGTGTGTTTGGGGGATGTTTTGGGTGGTTTTCTCTGGGTGTGTTTTGGGTGTTTGGGGTGGGGTTTTTTGGGGTGCTTATTTCCTCCTGGTTTGGTGCAGTCTGTGCTTCCAGCTGGCCCCGCCTCCAACTTAAGACCAATTAGCTGTGCATTGGTAATGATTCTTTGTTTTTATTTGTGTACTTCAGTGACTTTACTGTCTGTAAGAAAATATAAATATGAAAATATGAAGTAATGAAATGCATTTAGACTTTTAGTTCATTTAAACCGAGTATCTACTGTATGTCTCTGTATATTTATGTATGGATTAGATTTTATACATATACACACACATATATATATATATATGATATTTATTTGGAAAAACAAAAATAAAACAAACTTGCATCACATTCATAAAGACCTTAAGCATCCGCGTTCATCACCAGCAGAGAAAATGAAGGTACATACACACACAAACAGGTACACACACGTCCATCCACATACAACCACACAGACACACAAATACAAACACACACAATGACCTCATATGACTTTTATTTTGACATGTATTTAACAAATTATTTCTGTATTATGACGGATTTTCATTATTCGTTTGTAATAAAGTTTTTAACCCATTATGCTTGTGTATGACTGTGTGCGTGTGTTTCCATTCTTGTCTGACTCACCTCTCTGAAGTGCACCTGTTTTGAGCCAATCACAGGTCTGACCCTCTCCAGCTGTTTCAGCTCCTCTGACATTCACATCGTCAGAACTGGATCAGCTTTCAGACATTAACAAACACACACACACACACACACGGTCTCTCTCTCTCTCTCTCTCTCTCTCTCACACACACACAAACAAACCCTGAAATAGCTTTAGCTACGTTACATGTGTTCAAGAGTAAACGTGTGTGTTACAGTGGAGGGTTTCACCCAGTGAGCAGAGGAAACATTCACATACAAAAGAATGAGAATCTTTGATTATGATTTAAATGTAATTAGAAATGAACCACAGATTTAAAATAAAATAATTCTGGACATTACTTCGATTGGGTCAGCTTGCAGCGCCTTCCTGTGGGTTGAACAATTTAATTGACAATTCACGCGACACCTTATCCACAAGAAGCACCGGAACCACACCCTGTCCGTGAGGATTCTTTGATTCGAACCACAGATAGCCGAAAACTCTTTGCTTGATTTATAGCATGAGAAAACGTTGATGCATAGTCTACTGTACATGCATGTGTAGTGACTTGACTTGATCACCGATTCTCCATTTACTGACCTGACAAGTTCTAAGTGCTACAGAATCGACCCACAGGCGGTGGCGAGGAGTACAGCAGCACTCTTCCCTGTTCCAAGCTCGAGTGCTGGGCCATAGATCTCTACGAGCCCACCTGGCACCTGGATAAGGCGAATGGATATGGGATTGGAGTTTGCAACTGAAGGCACTACAGTCTGACGAAATATCTCTTACTGTTCCTTCAAACGCGTGACGCAAAGAGCGTTTATGTCTATAATAACAGCGTCTGCAACCTTCGAATTTTTGCGCTCTTGTTGACTCCGGATCTCCGCGAGCAGCGCACCCACCGTTCAGCTACAGCGAGCTACTGGGGTCTACGGGACACTTGCATTTTTGACCAGTACTCTGCTCAATCTCGGTGAGTGTTTTCCCTCTTTATACTGATTGATCACGGACAGAATCGTTACTCGATTTTTTTAAAGACTTTTAAAGACCAACCTGTCCATATAAACGTTTCTGAGTTTTTGGCACACAACACGATCTGTCTCGCCATCACTGAGACTCGCACTCTAATAGAGCTGTGACGGCTGATCTAATCGATTAGTCGACTGGATGGCATTAATAGTAATCAATTAATCTGTCTTACATAAATATCTCAGAATTCTCAATTGCAGTTTCTTAAATTTGAAAGTTGTTAGTGAACAAGACTCCTCTACGGTAAATAATTAAACTTAATAACTGAATTCTAATAAATGTTTAAAACATAAAGCATTTTTAGGACATAGACTGGCGACGACTCGCTGTATTACATATTTTCACCTTAGCCTATCAGCTAAATAATTATGGATTGGCAAGGAAAGTAGAGTGATTGACAATGAAAATGAATGGAAAGATCATTCAACACAGGATTTAGACCGCCAGCAAGATGCCCAGCTGTTTCTTCACATGGATTTGAATGGTTCAATTGGTCTGAAAGTGATTTGTCTGGCCATAATAACATTTTTTGATAGGCAAATGGCCACTCCAGCAAAATCCATGTACAAAATCCATCCCTGCTGAAATACCACACAAAACAAAATAAAACAAAAACAGCGTGTACAGCCTAAGGTTTGTTTGCCTAATTTGTGTTGTTTTAGTTTGACCAGACGGCCAGTCTATCGGTATTAGCTGGTTGTGTCAGCTGACGCCAGAGGCTGGTCAGACCAGTATGCCCAGATGGTGGGCAACTTGTCTAGCTAAACCATCAATGAATCAACTAAAACTATCATCAACAGGTGGTCTTAAGACTACCAAACCTGGTCTGAGACCAGCATTAGCTGGTTTTAGGTATTTGTGCTTCTTGAACTGGTCTGAGACCAGCATTAACTGGTTTTTAGCTATTTGTGCTTCTTGAACTGTTCTGAGACCTGTGTTAGCTGAGTTTTATCTTTTTGTATGTCTTGAGCAGGGCTGACATCTGGCATTAGAGTGTAGTGTTAAATTTTGAACAACTAAGAATAGGCTAATTAATGGCAGCCTATAAATGGTGTTGAACTATAGAACTCAAAGCTGTCATCATTGCTTGAGTTCGTGGTTACCTATTGAACTCCCCTAACTTGTGTGTTTGTGTCTAATTAGATACATTTGTTTACTGTTTGTAGCATATGTATATAGAGCTAGTAGTCACTGACAGAAACACACCTCCTCCAGTAAGGGTTGACCCTTTGGAGGGCTATTTCTATTGCTGTGGCATTCCTGATGCTGATATCCTGCTATAAATAGACTCATGGTATTGCACATGCTGGCTGTGTCTGCCTGTGTTAGCATCCCATAGCCTAGCCTAGACTAGCTTAGCCCGCTGCCTGTCTGACTGTCATACAACCAGGCAGCTTAAGCACCTAGTTAGTGGCATCATGCTGTTGCATGTCCTACACATTACATGTCCTCCCAGTCTCAGTTCATAATGGGAATGCTTGTTATTTTAATATTTAATTGATTTTGTATTATAATCAGTAACTGATCAATGCAGAATTGTAAAACCATCTAACAGGTTGCATCTATTTAACAGGTAAACTGCGCGTGTGTATGTGTGTGTGTGTGTGTGTGTGTGTGTGTGTATGCACGGACGCTATGAGATGAGAAATGTGTATGCTATGAGATGTGCTATTCGTGTGTTCATGAGTCTGCCGCGTGTGTGTATGTGTGTGTGTGTGTGTATGTGTGTATGCACGGACGCTATGAGATGAGAAATGTGTATGCTATGAGATGTGCTATTCGTGTGTTCATGAGTCTGCCGCGTGTGTGTATGTGTGTGTGTGTGTGTGTGTGTGTGTATGCACGGACGCTATGAGATGAGAAATGTGTATGCTATGAGATGTGCTATTCGTGTGTTCATGAGTCTGCCGCGTGTGTATGTGTGTGTGTGTGTGTGTATGTGTGTGTGTGTGTGTGTGTGTGTGTGTGTGTGTGTGTGTGTGTGTGTGTATGCACGGACGCTATGAGATGAGAAATGTGTATGCTATGAGTCAGCAGAGGAGCAGCAGGACGTCTGTCTGCAGCCATGTTGGCTTCCCCCCTGTTCCAGCCCGTCCCTCTGCCACAGACCCCCCAGACTGCCCCCCACACACCCAGCACCAGTACCCCTCCTCTGGAGAACCCAGGGTTACAGGACGAGGAAGAAGATCAGAGCCAGTATGGAAGAGGTACATTACACACACACACACACACACACCCCAAAACAGATAGATATACTTGAACATGCTGTCATTGGGTGTTAAGCTTACACAGACACACACACACACCCCAAACAGATAGATATACTTGAACATGCTGTCATTGGGTGTTAAGCTTACACAGACACACACACACACACACACCCCAAAACAGATAGATATACTTGAACATGCTGTCATTAGGTGTTAAGCTTACACAGAGACACACACACACACACAAACACACATACCAATAAAGATGGAGTATACTTGAACATGCTGTCTAAGCTTCTTCTTTTTAGCATCTCGTTTTGGAAACTCAGAATAAGAAAGTGTGTGTGTGTGTGTGTGTGTGTGTGTGTGTGTGTGTGTCTGTGTCTAAGGGGGGTACTATCCAGTGCAGATGGGGGAGATATTCGCGGGCCGCTACCAGGTGGTGAGGAAGCTGGGCTGGGGCCATTTCTCCACTGTCTGGCTCTGCATGGACCTCCAGTAAGTAGCAGGACTTCAGCACAACACTCACTCTACAACATTGTACTTCACTCTGCAACTCTACACTGCACAACTAATATCAGCAATACTGACACCAGCAGCACAGCCACACTGACACAATCTACACAGCAGCACTGACACCAGCACAGTAGCATTGCAGCACTGACACAATCTACACAGCAGCACTGACACCAGCACAGCAGCACTTACAAAAGCACAGCAGCACTGACACCAGCACAGCAGCATTTACAAAAGCACAGCAGCACTGACACAATCTACACAGCAGCACTGACACCAGCACAGCAGCATTTACAAAAGTACAGCAGCACTGACACAATCTACACAGCAGCACTGACACCAGCACAGCAGCATTTACAAAAGTACAGCAGCACTGACACAATCTACACAGCAGCACTGACACCAGCACAGCAGCATTGCAGCACTGACATCAGCACAGCAGCACTGACACCAGCAACACCACAGCACTGACACCAGCAGCACTGGCACCAGCAGCTCAGTGGCACTGATGCAAGCAGTACTGACAACAACACAGCAGCATTGCAGTACTGACACCAGCAGCACTGACACCAGTAGCACCGACACCAGCAATATGGCAGCAATAACACCTGCAGAACTGACACCAGCACAGCAGCATTGCAGCACTACAGCACTGACTCCAGCAGCACTGATATCAGCAGTGATTAGGAAGCATGAGGGAGATGCACACATGCCTGTTTGTGTGTGTGTGTGTGTGTGTTTGCAGAAGGAAGTGCTTTGTGGCCCTGAAGGTGGTGAGGAGTGCAGCAACCTTCACAGAGACGGCGTTGGATGAAATCAAACTCCTCAAATGTGTCAGCCAGCTTTCTGCTTACAGTCTCCCCACCTCAAGCCTGTTAGCTAGCTCTTACAGTCAGCCTCTTCAAGCCTGTTAGCTAACTCTTACAGATGAAATCATGTCTTTATTAGTCGAATCACTGCTATTGATGTCTTTATTAGTAACTAATAACCTTTGAGTTCAATTTAATTTCACTTTCATCTGTCTGGATTTGTGGATGTGTGTGTGTGTGTGTGTTTGGATGTGTGCTCTTAGGTGCGTGATAGTGATCCTTCTGACCACAAAAGAAACACCATTGTGCAGCTTACTGATGATTTTACCACATCTGGAATTAATGGTGATCGTATCCTTTGTGTGTGTGTGTGTGTGTGTGTGTGTGTGTGTGTGTGTGTGAATATGTGATGATTTCTCCTTGGGATTAAGGCTGTTTGTGATTTCTCCTTGGCATTCAATGTGTGTGTGGGTGTGTGTGTGTGTGTGATTTCTCCTTGACCAGCGGAGTATAGATGTGTGTATGGTGATGGAGGTTTTGGGAGAGCATCTGCTGAAATGGGTCATCAAGTCAAACTACCGCGGTCTTCCTCTGGAGTGTGTGAGATGTATCCTCAGACAGGTGTGTGTGGGTGTGTGTGTTTGTCACTGAGTGTGTGTGTGTGTTGGTCACTGATTGTGTGCATGTCACACATTGTGTGCGTGTTGTGTGTGTGTGTGTGTTTCTGTGTGTCTGTGTGTGTGTTAGTCACCGAGTGTGTGTGTATGTGTGTAAATGAGTGAGTGTGTGTTCTCTCATAGTTTTTGGGTTCTATGTGTTCTTTCATGATGCTGCATTGTGAACCTCCCAGGTTCTGCAGGGTCTGGACTATCTGCACAGGAAGTGTAAGATCATCCACACAGACATCAAGCCAGAGAACATCCTGCTGCAGGTCGATCCCGCCAACCTCCAGGAGATGGCAGCAGATGCAGCGGTGTGGGAGCAGCCACTTCCACCTGAGCTCAGTAGCCAATCAGAGCCAAGAACACCCTCAGAAAAGACTGCCCCGTCAGGCAAGAATAAGAATTACTTCACCAGCATCTTAATGTGATAGTTCGGACAAACTTGCAGGGTATTTACTTCATGACAGCGAGTTGAATTCCCCGCCCTTGTTTAGTTTGAATGTGTTTTCTGTTTACAGCTAAGCTGAATGAGATGAATGGCACATGCTCCAAACACAACCAAAACACCAATTTCTAACCACAAATAAAGCTCAGAATAGCACCAATGCCGCTAGCAGTGTCAGTGAACACCTAGACCTAAAACACAACTGATCATTTTGTAAGTGTATCGAGAGTCTAAAGACGATTTTGCAGGACTCACCAACCGTCTTCCGTTCTATGGTGAGATCATAAGATGGAGCAAAAGAACTTAAGCGTGTAGTGAATTCACCCCCTCTAACGAAACCATTGGTAGACCATTGGTTAACCCTCAGAATTAGCAATGACAATTGGGTACAATTCCATTAAGGCGGTGGGGGAGACATCAGGGGTTGAGGAAGACAGTTCCTTTTGCCATACATCGGCAAATCACTGGTTATTGAAAAAACAACAACACGAGCTAACAAAGTGTCATTGTAGAAGAAGGAGATGTTGTTCCAGTTGTAAAATAACAAAGACCAAAACTGCAACTCTGATCGACAGCCTTTATCTAAGGTTACATAAGGTCATTGAGATCAAAGGTCATTGAGATCAAAAATTCTCTGAGTTTTTTGAGAGGATGGGAGGCCTGCTATTCTCTCTCTCCCTCTCGCTATTCAATGTTATCGCTAAAAATTCTATAGCTTTGCACTAATGAGGTAGTCAGCTGATTGACCAGATAATGCAGTCAGCTGGGCTGTCACCTGACAGTTTGGCTTGACTCTGTGGCCTCCCAGAACTAACACTATGCTCAATTTGGTGAACTTGGTGAAATGAACTGTGGGAAGAAACTTCTTCCCAGCCAAATGGCCTGTTAAAGAGAGGGAAGAGATCCAGATGAAATAAATGTGAGGCAGATTGAGCAGGTGGAGGAACTTTTAAGCAACTCAGACCATCAACATCATTAGCTAACCTGGTAAACCAACAGGGAGAGCAAAGGTCAAATTAATTACACCATGAGTTTTTGGCCTGATTGGTTATGGGTCTGTCAAAAGGGTACAGAGGATCTACACTCGCTGATTCTCCCTCAGGGAAGCAGGGCATAAGGGCAAAGTATCTGGACCAAACTCGGTCTCGGACTGAGGAGGTCAAGAGCAGAGTGTAAGGGCAAAGTATCTGGACCAAACTCGGTCTCGGACTGAGGAGGTCAAGAGCAGAGCATAAGGGCAAAGTATCTGGACCAAACTCAGTTTCGGACTGAGGAGGTCAAGAGCAGAGCATAAGGGCAAAGGTCATCATCAGACTCTCAGCTGGAAGAGGCGTTTTTAGTTAGATGACAAACTTAAGCAGACGGCATTAAAGTGTCTGAAAGGCCCAGGACCCCCATGTGTTAATGCCCCCATGTGTTAATGCCCCCATGTGTTAATGCCCCCATGTGTTAATGCCCCCATGTGTTAATGCCCCCATGTGTTAATACCCCCATGTGTTAATGCCCCCATGTGTTAATACCCCCATGTGTTAATGCCCCCATGTGTTAATGCCCCCATGTGTTAATTCCCCCATGTGTTAATACCCCCATGTGTTAATGCCCCCATGTGTTAATACCCCCCATGTGTTAATGCCCCCATGTGTTAATGCCCCCATGTGTTCATACCCCCCTGTGTTAATGCCCCCATGTGTTAATACCCCCATGTGTTAATGCCCCCATGTGTTAATGCCCCCATGTGTTAATACCCCCATGTGTTAATGCCCCCATGTGTTAATACCCCCATGTGTTAATGCCCCCATGTGTTAATGCCCCCATGTGTTAATTCCCCCATGTGTTAATGCCCCCATGTGTTAATACCCCCATGTGTTAATGCGCTTCTTCATATTTATTCCCTGTGTGTTACATCACCATTTCATTTCTTGCCTGTGATTTCCATCGTCACAGCAACACAGCACACAGCTACCTGCACAGACCTGTCACTCATCAGACCTGTCACTCACCAGACCTGTCAATCACCAGACCTGTCACTCATTAGCCAATCACAGATGCAAATGTGCATGAGA
>JAIFZK010000143.1:1087500-1090000 GCA_027481765.1 Tenualosa thibaudeaui | reverse complement strand
TACCATTATTTAACATGTTTACCTAGTACCCTTATTTAACATGTTTACCTAGTACCATTATTTAACATGTTTACCTAGTACCATTATTTAACATGTTTAACTAGTACCCTTATTTAACATGTTTAACTAGTACCCTTATGTCAGTATGTCAGTATGTCAGAGTTGCAGTCAAAGTTCAGAACAAACACAGACATAGACACAGTCATTGAATCATTCTTGCGATGTGGCGGTGGTGGCTCATCAGGAAACAAATTGAAAGTAGCATTTTGGATTTAAGATTCAAGAAGACAAATCTGAAATTTACAGCAGGTTCTAGGTTAGCTCCAGCTATGCATATTTCCTTGTGTGACCAGTTAACTTCACCATGAGTTTACTTGTTCATTCTGGGGATTAAACCTCTGACATAAAGACTATGCTACTTGCATTATCTTACATTGTTAGACGTTTAGCAACATAGCATGAGAGTGAGGGAATGATGCCAAAGAACTCCAAGTGTATTTACCTGCTTTATTGAACTGATCATCCAGTGCAGTTGGGCAGCATCTTAAGCAGCCACTTTGATTGGTATTCATACAGTTTTACCAATGATCTGTTCATTAGACCTACTTCATTCATTCATTCATTTCTTCACGTTGACCCATCCTGCTTTTACCCTATATTGATCATCCTACAATAATCATCTTGATCATCTTACAATGATCTTAACGGAGCCTTGGGGGGCTGGGGGGGGCACTTGCATACTTAATGGACGAGCCTCCACTAAAAGAGACCAAATACTCCATTTACCGCAAGTTAGGCAGTGATCTTCAGCAGCTGCAGACTGTCAGTGCTGATCATGTTTATTTCAACTGCATGTCAAAGCCAAAGGGAGAGGAAATCAAAAGCACTTTTTCTTGGAATATTTATTCACAATCTACCTGCACTGTCTTTGTGATCTACTGGTCGACCACAATCAACTGGTGTAAAACATGGTGATGATCTACTGGTCGACCACAATCAACTGGTGTAAAACATGGTGATGATCTACTGGTCGACCACAATCAACTGGTGTAAAACATGGTGATGATCTACTGGTCGACCACAATCAACTGGTTGGGGACCCCTGGTGTAAAACATGGTGATAATCTACAGAGTGGCGTGATAATCCACCTAGTGATGTTCTGTAGAGCACCTTATTGATATTCAGAGCATAGTGATAATCTATTCTGTAATCTTCTCTAATCTGTATGCCGTTCCTCATGTGTATGTGTGTATGTGTGTGTGTGTGTGTGTGTGTGTGTGTGTGTGTGCGTGTGCTCAGATCACATCGCTCACATCATTGAGCTCCTGGGGCCACTCCCTCTGGAGTTCGCCCTGTCAGGACGACGCTCACAACGCTTCTTCAACAGCAAAGGTGAAAGTCAGGATAGACCTGTGTGTGTTTGACTTGTGTGTGTGTGTGTTTGGAATACACTATGGGCTCTATTCTCATGGTCTTGGCATATAGTTCAATTTGTGGAAATCTTATGACGTGTAGCCTACTAGGTTTATAAGCGTGTAGCCTACTAGTTTTATCTGTGTGTAGCCTACTACGTTTTTAAGCATGTAGCCTACTAGGTTTATAAGTGTGTAGCCTACTAGGTTTATAAGTGTGTAGCCTACTAGTTTTATCTGTGTGTAGCCTACTAGGTTTATAAGTGTGTAGCCTACTAAGTTTATAAGCATGTAGCCTACTAGGTTTATAAGTGTGTAGCCTACTAGGTTTATAAGTGTGTAGCCTACTAAGTTTATAAGCATGTAGCCTACTAGGTTTATAAGTGTGTAGCCTACTAAGTTTATAAGCATGTAGCCTACTAGGTTTATAAGTGTGTAGCCTACTAAGTTTATAAGCATGTAGCCTACTAGGTTTATAAGCGTGTAGCCTACTAGTTCTATAAGCTTGTAGCCTACTAGTTCTATAAGTGTGTAGCCTACTAGGTTTATAAGTGTGTAGCCTACTAGTTCTATAAGCTTGTAGCCTACTAGTTTTATAAGTGTGTAGCCTACTAGGTTTATAAGTGTGTAGCCTACTAGTTTTATAAGCGTGTAGCCTACTAGGTTTATAAGTGTGTAGCCTACTAGGTTTATAAGTGTGTAGCCTACTAGTTCTATAAGCTTGTAGCCTACTAGTTCTATAAGTGTGTAGCCTACTAGGTTTATCTGTGTGTAGCCTACTAGGTTTATAAGTGTGTAGCCTACTAGTTCTATAAGCTTGTAGCCTACTAGTTCTATAAGTGTGTAGCCTACTAGTTCTATAAGTGTGTAGCCTACTAAGTTTATAAGCGTGTAGCCTACTAGGTTTATAAGCGTGTAGCCTACTAGGTTTATCTGTGTGTAGCCTACTAGTTCTATAAGCTTGTAGCCTACTAGTTCTATAAGTGTGTAGCCTACTAGGTTTATCTGTGTGTAGCCTACTAGGTTTATAAGTGTGTAGCCTACTAGTTCTATAAGCTTGTAGCCTACTAGGTTTATAAGTGTGTAG
>JAIFZK010000143.1:1072500-1082500 GCA_027481765.1 Tenualosa thibaudeaui | reverse complement strand
CAGTGAAATGCACGGTCCTTCCCTCTACTGCCCAACACTGTCACCCCACACCATTTGCCATATCCCTCATTCTCCCTATCCACAAAAGATTGAAAATTAGCCAGGCCTATGCCTGGCTGTTTGTCAAAAAATTAGCCATTATGTTTAGCTTTAGTTGGTGCTGGATTAGCTTTAATTTGTGCTAGATTAGCTTTAGTTCTTATCACTCTTAGCTTTAGTTTGTGCTGAATTAGCTTTAGTTTATGCCAAATTAGTTTTAAGTTTATCTTTAGCTCTTAATCTTGTTTGCTTTAGTTAGTGCTGGATTAGCTTTAGGTATTGCTGAATTTAGCTTTATGTGTAGTTTTAGCCCCTCTCATGACAGCGTTTCGACCGTTTAGGTCTTCATCAGGCGAGGGCTTCCAGCAAAATGAGCTGCCCTGTGTGTGTGCCCCTTATATAGTCCCAATGCTCCTCCCCCCGCAGACTCTACTTTTTCCTTAATTAATCTTTCTTTTTCTCCACAGGTTTTGTTCCCCCAGGTAGGTATGTTAGGTAGGTATTTTAGGTTCAGTCAACGGGTAAGTATGAATTGTGTTAGTTTTTAGGTTTATGTGATTGTAGTTTTTGTGTATGTTCTGTATGAAGTTCTAATTCCAGGTTTTCCACGCAGGTTTTGGTGACTCGTGAGATTCATGTAGCGTCAGTTTATGTTTGTCAGTTTAATTGTATCTTTATTGAGATCCTAGTTAGGATTTATCTCTCTTGTGTGTTAGTTTAAATGTTATCAGTTTATGGATGTGTAGGACCCCACTGAGTTTCCTTATTTAAGGCTTAAACTCGTATTTATGTTTATTATATGAGTATCTGTATTTGAGTCTCCTGGACTTGTCTCTTCTGTAGTTGTGAATGTGTCTTCATCTTGTTTTGTGTATGTCATCTTACTCTGAATGTTTTATCTCTTGTGTTGCAGGTTTATGTCCGGTGTCTTAAGTGTGCTTTATCTCCGTTGAAGTCCCCTACCGTGTTCTTGAGACCTTACTCATGGGGTTAGCCCTTTTAGGCTTTATGACAGTGTTGTAGGTCTTATGGTCCCAAGGTAAGCGTATCTGAGTGCTTTACTCTTGGGTTCAGCTAGGTTAGCTTGAATGGGGTTAGTTATCTTAGGTTTAGGCATTGGGTTCTTAGTGGTTAGGTTTAGGGCTTAGGTCAGGGTTATGGCTATAAATTATTATTTAAAGGGATATTAGGTTTAAGATAAGAGGGTTAGCGGGGTTGGGGTTAGGTTTAGGGACTTACGTTAGGGAGGATAACTGGCTGGTTAGGGTTAGAAAATATATACTGGGGCTGCAAAGATGCAGCCCCAGTGAAATGCACGGTCCTTCCCTCTACTGCCCAACACTGTCACCCCACACCATTTGCCATATCCTCATTCTCCTATCCACAAAAGATTGAAAATTAGCCAGGCCTATGCCTGGCTGTTTGTCAAAAATTAGCCATTATGTTTAGCTTTAGTTGGTGCTGGATTAGCTTTAATTTGTGCTAGATTAGCTTTAGTTCTTATCACTCTTAGCTTTAGTTTGTGCTGAATTAGCTTTAGTTTATGCCAAATTAGTTTTAAGTTTATCTTTAGCTCTTAATCTTGTTTGCTTTAGTTAGTGCTGGATTAGCTTTAGGTATTGCTGAATTTAGCTTTATCTTTAGTTTTAGCCCCTATCGCGACGCGTTTCGACCGTTTAGGTCTTCATCAGGCGAGGGCTTCCAGCAAAATGAGCTGCCCTGTGTGTGTGCCCCTTATATAGTCCCAATGCTCCTCCCCCCGCAGACTCTACTTTTTCCTTAATTAATCTTTCTTTTTCTCCACAGGTTTTGTTCCCCCAGGTAGGTATGTTAGGTAGGTATTTTAGGTTCAGTCAACGGGTAAGTATGAATTGTGTTAGTTTTTAGGTTTATGTGATTGTAGTTTTTGTGTATGTTCTGTATGAAGTTCTAATTCCAGGTTTTCCACGCAGGTTTTGGTGACTCGTGAGATTGCCAGCTGTAGCGTCAGTTTATGTTTGTCAGTTTAATTGTATCTGTAATGAGATCCTAGTTAGGATTTATCTCTCTTGTGTGTTAGTTTAAATGTTATCAGTTTATGGATGTGTAGGACCCCACTGAGTTTCCTTATTTAAGGCTTAAACTCGTATTTATGTTTATTATATGAGTATCTGTATTTGAGTCTCCTGGACTTGTCTCTTCTGTAGTTGTGAATGTGTCTTCATCTTGTTTTGTGTATGTCATCTTACTCTGAATGTTTTATCTCTTGTGTTGCAGGTTTATGTCCGGTGTCTTAAGTGTGCTTTATCTCCGTTGAAGTCCCCCTACCGTGTTCTTGAGACCTTACTCATGGGGTTAGCCCTTTTTAGGCTTTATGACAGTGTTGTAGGTCTTGCGGTCCCAAGGTTAGGGTTAGGGTTAGGGTTAGGGTTAGGGGTTAGGGTTAGGGTTAACCCTAGATCTGCAGGTTTTACACGCAACTGTTTGCACAGGTGAGATAACAGTTGACCACAGAGTTTGCTCACTTTAGCAGATTGCCTAAACTGAACAGCACAGGTGGCACCGTTCACATCATTTGACACTCCTTAACAGTAATGAACGTGAGATGCACAATTCTCCTCTCCTCTTGAAACAGATAACTGTAGTTCTCCACTCTCCTAAAGAAATGTTAACTTAAAGGAAACATCTAAAGTCCATCAGTCCATATCCCCTAACCCCTAACCCCTAACCCTAACCCATATCTTTGAGGCTGCCGAGTGCTTTTGCTAGGTAGAAGAACAATAGTATTTGGTTCAGTGTAGACTGAATTTGTGACCTAGAAACTAACGCCCTAACCTGCCCACATCACTTAGTATTGGCTACTTGGCTCATTTTACTATTTGGTTACGTTATATCACATTCTGTCACTCTCATACCTACAGACAAACTCCACAATGTGAAACAACAAGGCTATGCGTTGATTCACTACTTAGAATCCCAGAAACACTGCATGATGACATTATCTTGCGGTGATAATATCGGCATCCATCAAAGAGTTTAGGATTTGACATGTGTGCATACACACCATAGAGTTTAGAATATGATGCATAGATTTTGGAGGCGTTAAAGTTGCATACCCCCACTAAACCAATCAAATCCCCACTGGAGACGCATGTTAAAGTTGTTAAAGTTGCATACCCCCACTAAACCAATCAAATCCCCACTGGAGACGCATGTTAAAGTTGTTAAAGTTGCATACCCCCACTAAACAAATCAAATCCCCACTGGAGACGCATGTTAAAGTTGTTAAAGTTGCATACCCCCACTAAACAAATCAAATCCCCACTGGAGACATGTTAAAGTTGTTAAAGTTGCATACCCCACTAAACAAATAAAATCCCCACTGGAGACGCATGTTAAAGTTGTTAAAGTTGCATACCCCACTAAACAAATCAAATCCCCACTGGAGACGCATGTTAAAGTTGTTAAAGTTGCATACCCCCACTAAACAAATCAAATCCCCACTGGAGACGCATGTTAAAGTTGTTAAAGTTGCATACCACCACTAAAAAAAGCAAATCCCCACTGGAGACGCATGTTAAAGTTGTTAAAGTTGCATACCCCCACTAAACAAATCAAATCCCCACTTGAGACGCATGTTAAAGTTGTTAAAGTTGCATACCCCCACTAAACAAATCAAATCCCCACTGGAGACGCATGTTAAAGTTGTTAAAGTTGCATACCCCCACTAAACAAATCAAATCCCCACTGGAGACGCATGTTAAAGTTGTTAAAGTTGCATACCCCCACTAAACAAATCAAATCCCCACTGGAGACGCATGTTAAAGTTGTTAAAGTTGCATACCCCCACTAAACAAATCAAATCCCCACTGGAGACGCATGTTAAAGTTGTTAAAGTTGTTAAAGTTGTTAAAGTTGTGTACCCCCACTAAACAAATCAAATCCCCACTGGAGACGCATGTTAAAGTTGTTAAAGTTGTTAAAGTTGCATACCCCCACTAAACAAATCAAATCCCCACTGGAGACGCATGTTAAAGTTGTTAAAGTTGTTAAAGTTGTTAAAGTTGCATACCCCCACTAAACAAATCAAATCCCTATTGCACCTCTGTGGATGGGGTTTAAACAGTTGTTGCAGATTCAAATGAAAATGGATTAATCTGGATTTAGTGTAAGATGTGGTGTGTGTGTGTGTGTGTGTGTGTGTGTGTGTAGGAATGTGGTCTGCTGAGGAAAGGGACAGTAGTCTTGGCTGATAACGTCATCTGTCCCGGCACACCTGAGTACCTGAAGTACGTGCGCAGTAGCTCCGCCTACCAGAGCAGTTTCTTCCCCGCCCACCTGGAGTACACTAAGGCTGCGGACGGCTTAGAGAAGAGTGTGTATCAGGGGAGAACACACACATGATGCAACACACACACACACACACACACACACACACACACACACACACACACACACACACACACACACACACACACACACACAGACACATGCACACACACACACACACGCACACACACACATGCACATACATGCACACACATGCACACACACACACACACATGCACACACACACACACACAAGCTTTACATTCACTTTTTTGCCCACTAGCCAATGTGTCTTTGCAGAGTGACCAGTCACCCAGCATTTTCACTAGCCACCTTTGTTTTGTGAAGTTGGACTTTATGTTTTTGCAATGGTGCATTTGTTTACATGGAAGAACTAAGTCTTTTAATTGTAATGATATTATCAAAAGTCTTTTCATTGTAATTATCAAATCTATTCCAAGATCGGCTCTTAGGGTTGTAAATCACTAACTTTTTTTTTCTTCCTGTTCAGTGAATGTTGTATGAATGCAGATGTGTGTAATATGTTTGACCTGTTTTTGCATTGTGTACTATGTGTATTATGTGTATTATGTGTCTTATGTGTATGCTGCTGGACACCTTAATTTCCTTCAGGATCAATAAAGTAACTCTACTCTATTCTAAATACAGTTCCTTTCTAAGGAAACCTTCAAACCATGAACGTCTTTCAAAAGCAACAATTAATTGGAATTGATATTTCAATTAATGCTTAGGAATTATTTAGCCTGATTACCTCATCTAACCTGTTTATATTCGGGATAGGCCAATGGGCCTGGCCTTTAATTTTTTTACAAAAAATCAATGTTCAGCAGAACTATGTTCTTTTTGGGTTGAGGTGAAATTGTCCCATCATCAGTAGGCTAATCGCTTTATGGTGGATGGTATAGTTAGATTGTAAGGAGTCTGATCAGCTAGCAATCCCTTCACAGAAGACCACATTTAAAGATGTATTGTACAGTAGAGTATCCTATGCCTGAAGACCACATTTAAAGATGTATTGTACAGTAGAGTATCCTATGCCTGAAGACCACATTTAAAGATGTATTGTACAGTAGAGTATCCTATGCCTGAAGACCACATTTAAAGATGTATTGTACAGTAGAGTATCCTATGCCTGAAGACCACATTTAAAGATGTATTGTACAGTAGAGTATCCTATGCCTGAAGACCACATTTAAAGATGTATTGTACAGTACCCTATCCTATGCCTGAGACTGAATGTCTTACCTGCCATGGCTGTATTTCATCTGCATTTGGCAGGTGGCCGGGTGCCAGGAGCCCTGACACACACACACACACACACACACACACATACACACACACAGAGAGAAGATTCTGCATTTAAGGGACAATGGCCGATGAGGTGTGCTGTTATAGTGTTAGAGTGTGTGTGTGTAAGGAATACGCGTGCGTTTAAAACATACAAAAGTGTGCAGCTCCGTTTTAAAGAAACCAGTTTCTTTTCTTACTAACAACAGTGGTTGTCACTAGTAACAGCTGCTCCCATTGTTGCTGACAAATTCAACTGCTGTTTACTACAGTTGTTATAGTTACCAATTTAAAAGAGTGTTGATATGGACGGCTTTGTGCCTGCGGCCGAACCACACACACACCTTTGAGGATATCCAGGAACCACACACACACACCCCTGAGGATATCCAGGAACCACACACACACACCCCTGAGGATATCCAGGAACAACCTCTCTCCCACTAAAGTTGTATTGCTTAATTAATACACACCCTGTCAGCCAATCAGAAAACAACTCTCTTACACACACTCACTCACGCCTGCAACCTTGTACACACACCATGAGCAGTGTGTAAGAGACACAACAAACACAAGACACACCTTCAGACACACACCTCAGACACACACCTCCAAACACACACTCAGACACACCTCAGACACACACCTTCAGACACACCTTCAGACACACCTCCAGACACACACCTTCAGACACACCTCAGACACACCTCCAGACACACACCTTCAGACACACACCTCCAGACACACACCTTCAGACACACCTTCAGACACACACCTTCAGACACACACCTCCAGACACACACCTTCAGACACACACCTCCAGACACACCTTCAGACACACACCTCCAGACACACACCTCCAGACACACACCTCAGACACACCTCCAGACACACACCTTCAGACACACCTCCAGACACACACCTCCAGAAACAGCTCCAGACACACCTCCAGACACACACCTCCAGACACACACCTCCAGAAACACCTCCAGACACACCTTCAGACACACCTCCAGACACACACCTCCAGAAACACCTTCAGACACACACCTCCAGAAACACCTTCAGACACACCTTCAGACACACACCTCCAGACACACACCTTCAGACACACCTCCAGACACACACCTCCAGAAACACCTTCAGACACAAACCTCCAGAAACACCTTCAGACACACACCTTCAGACACACACCTCAGACACACCTTCAGACACACCTTCATGTTGACTATTTGTGTTTGTTTCCAGTAGATTTCTGTTCTGTTCAAGACTGCGTTTACCATTAGCTCATAGGCTATTGTGTGTGTGTGTGTGTGTGTGTGAGAGAGAGAGAGAGAGAAAGAGACAGAGTGAGTATGTGAAACTCATAGACTCATAGACTAATTTTAAAAGAAGTAGTGTGTGTGTGTATCTCAGGCTATGTGTTAACTTATAAACAATTAGTGTGTGTGTATGTGTGTGTGTATCTATCTATCTATCTTTGTGATAACTAAAAAACAATGTGTATGCGATGTGTGTGTGTGGGTGTGGGTGTGTGTGTAACATTACAATAGCTGATCTGCAGAGGGAGCTGTGTCCTTGGGAGAGTGGTAGTGTGTGTGTGTGTGTGTGTGTGTGTGTGTGTATAGCTGATCAGCAGAGGGAGCTGTGTCCTTGGGAGAGTGGTAGTGTGTGTGTGTGTGTGTGTGTGTGTGTGTGTGTGTGTGTGTGTGTGTGTGTGTATAGCTGATCAGCAGAGGGAGCTGTGTCCTTGGGAGAGTGGTAGTGTGTGTGTGTGTGTGTGTGTGTGTGTGTGTGTGTGTGTGTGTATAGCTGATCAGCAGAGGGAGCTGTGTCCTTAGGAGAGTGGTAGTGTGTGTGTGTGTGTGTGTGTGTATAGCTGATCAGCAGAGGGAGCTGTGTCCTTAGGAGAGTGGTAGTGTGTGTGTGTGTGTGTGTGTGTGTGTGTGTGTGTGTATAGCTGATCAGCAGAGAGAGCTGTGTCCTTGGGAGAGTGGTAGTGTGTGTGTGTGTGTTCGTGTGTGTGTGTGTGTGTGTATAGCTGATCAGCAGAGGGAGCTGTGTCCTTAGGAGAGTGGTAGTGTGTGTGTGTGTGTGTGTGTGTGTGTGTGTGTGTATAGCTGATCAGCAGAGAGAGCTGTGTCCTTGGGAGAGTGGTAGTGTGTGTGTGTGTGTGTTCGTGTGTGTGTGTGTGTGTATAGCTGATCAGCAGAGGGAGCTGTGTCCTTAGGAGAGTGGTAGCCATCCTCTCGGTGCTGCAACTCACACTGGGGACTTTCTGTGTTTGTGTGTGTGTGTGTGCATGTGTGTGAGTGTTTGTAAGTGTGTGTGTGTGTGCATGTGTGTGAGTGTTTGTAAGTGTGTGTGTGCGCGCGTGCGCTTGTACTGTCCTCCATATTAAACTGCTTATGCCATTTATTTCATGCATCATGAGTATTTGTGTATATATATATATAATGTGCGTGTGTTTGAGTCAGAGTCAGCCAAGTGTGTGTGTGTCTGTGTGTGTGTGTGTGTGTGTGTGTGTGTGTGTGGGTGTGTGAGGGGGGGGGAGGTGTGTCCATCCAGGCCATCTCACTTTCTCTGCAGGTATTATGCTCTTGAAACACACTCACACTTAAGACCGCACGTGGCCAGGCAGGCGAAACAGATCATCTATTTTCAATCAAATAGATTAATAAGAATATAGCTAATACTCGCGAGGCCATCCAATACCATTCCCGTGAATGGACGAGCCTCTAATCCTGCACTAATGCAACCGAGACACCCGTGCCTTTCCAAGCCTCACGGGCAGACCGGCTGCGTGCTCGGCTGAGCAGACATAAAAAATATATAGCCCTCGCGCAGCACTCCAGTTCGAGATCTTCTCAGATACGCAACCCCTTAATCCCAATCTCTGTCCATTAGCGCGAAAGAGAGAGAGAGGGAGAGAGGGGGGGGGGGGGGGGATAGGGGGCAGAAGGGGTGGAGAGAGGGAGAGAGAGAAAGAGAGAGAGAGGCTTTTAAAGGATTTGACAGTGATTTGTAGAATCACAGTAGTGGAATGGTGTGTGTGTGTGTGTGTGTGTGTGTTTTTCTCGTTTTTGCCTACATTCTACCATGATGCTTCACCAAAGCCTCGAAAGCCGCTGTCTTCGATTATTCGTCCAACATTAAGTGGGCAAACTGCCCTCACTTTGAGGCAGAGAACAGCGCTGCTCTCGTCGGTACATGTTACATGGGTTTCAGAAGACCAACTGAGCCAAACATGCGACCGGCGGCGATTTCCCCAGGAACGCTCCTTGCTTTGGGAATCTGCTGACAACCCGTCAACCTTAGGAGAGAAAGTTTGACAGAAGCAGAAATGAAAATCTCAGGTAAACTCACCAGGAATCATTTGGATAATCAATCACTGGATTCGCTGATTTGTTTTAATTTTAATCCGAACGGAGGTGACAGTATCGTAGAAGGCTGTCAGTGAAACTCAGTGAAACATAGCCTATGCAAATGAAGATGAGCCGAATCTTGACTTCGCAAGTCTGATTCTGTCTAAATGCGTAATAAACACTCGATGTCAGCAAAGCTGTGCAGAACTGGCCACGCGCGCCGGTGGGCTTTAGTCACGGTCCGGTACGCACGGACTCTGCATCTCAGAGCAGCTCGTTTACACGTCGGAGAGAAGCTGGTTGTTGCAACGCTGTAATCGGTCACCTGTTGCCCGATATGAATTAATATCAATTAATATCACACATCTGAAACGCCTTATGGAAGCGCGTCAAAAACTCGTAACTTTTCTTTGAAAGGCTCGCGTGATAGTCGATGTAGGACTGCTTCTTTGGATGTGTTTCTAAATGATACGCGTGTGAGACTTTTGTGATTAGTGTTGACATTTGTGTTGCTGCAGAGGAGGCACTAGAACACACATACACACACACACACACACACACACACAGACACACACACACACACTGCATATGAGAGCTGATCCCAGACCAGCCACAGTCAAAGACACACACACTAAAAATCTCCAAGCCAGTTAGGCTACTGGTCATGCACTTCTGACAAAGTACTGATGGTCAGCTTTTAGTGTGTGTGTGTGTATTGCTCTTTGTCTATCTGAATATTCTGTACTTTATATACATGTGTGACTGCTGTTTGCCGTGTGTGTGTTTGTGTATGTATGTGTGATTGGTGTGTATGTGTGTACACTATTGTGTGTTTGTGTTGGAGTGATTTGTGGATGGACATGACTGTATGAGAATGTTAGTGTGTCTGTTGAGGCGTGTGAGATTGCTGTGTGTGACTTCTGTGTGTGTGTGTGTGTGTGCGTGCGCGTGTGTGTGCGCGCGTGTGTGACTTCTGTGTG
>JAIFZK010000143.1:1045000-1050000 GCA_027481765.1 Tenualosa thibaudeaui | reverse complement strand
GGTCTGAGGGCCACGGGTTGCCAGCGCTGGTCTAGACTAAGAGATGCAGTCTAGACTAAGAGATGAGACTAAGAGATGCAGTCTAGACTAAGAGATGAGACTAAGAGGTTCGGTCTAGACCCTCTTGTCACAGCTGCTATGCACAAAGGAAGCAAGTGAATGCCTGCTCATGTAGTTCTGTGCCTCTTTTGCTAACTATAGGCTTGTGGATTACTTGTCTTGTGGTTCAAACCATCTGATCCATCAGAAGGTGCTAACTGCTAGCGCTGCAGGGCCAGTCCCATCAGGCCTGTTGCTTCTGTCTGAGTCTTGGTGGGGGTGACACTGGAGCACCATCCCTTGTGTTCAGACTTTCTTATGACAAGACATTATCGGATAAAGACCTGCGTGGATCCCTTTCTCCAATGTGTCTGGTCTCCCTCTTCCTGTCGTCTCCAGCCACAGAAGGCTTCACTTTCACAAACAAAACCATAACCTTGGACACCCACCTTCAAACCCACCACCTCCACCTCCTGAACCAACCTCACAGCTGACACCTTTGTTGCATTTTTACTGGCAGAGTTGCAGCAATTAGTAGCCGGTTCTCTGACCCACCTACACAGACTCAGTCTCACACCACTTCACAGGTTCCTCCTTCCAGCTTCTCTAAACCTACTGCTTCTTTTCTTCAGTCACTTCTCTCTCAGAGGATGAGGTGTCTAAGCTTCTTACAGGCAGCCGTCCTACTTGTCCACTAGACCCTATTCAAACCACCCTTCTACAGGCCAAAGCTCCTACCATTGTGACAGCAACCACACATGCGGTCAATGAGCCTCACTAACTAGGGGTTCATTTCCCAGCACCTTCAAACAAGCCCAGGTAACACCACTGCTCTTCTGTGTGTCACAGAAGCCTTAAAAGAGGCCAGAGCAGCAGGTCAGCCCTCAGTACTCATCCTGCTTGACCTATCAGCAGCATTTGATACAGTCAACCACGTCACACCTCTATTCACTGAACTCCACTGGCTACCCTTAGCTGCTCACATCAAATTCAAAGCACTGATGTTGGCCTACAGGGTGATTAATGGATCTGCTCCCATCTACTTTAATACCCTCTTAAAGCCTTATGTTACCCCCTGGCCACAGGCATGGCATGGCCATCACCACACACAGATTAGAGTATTCTCATAGACTATTCTCATGTTGTTCCACGCTGGTGGAATGACCTTCCAAGTGCTTCCAGAACAAGGGATACCTTCTCCACCTTCAAGATCCTTGAAGTCCCAGAATATCTCCAGGCTTAAAACTTCTGACTACCTGAAATGCACCCCCACTCTCTCTCACCCCTGCACTTTTATCTCAAGCCTAGTTGCACTCTTAGTTTTTAATTGTGCTGTAGCTTGAATGCTAAATGCAAATGTAAGTTTTTTCTTACATTTTTCTTTAAGTAGGATTAGCCCAAAGCATTTCTATGGTCTTAAGCACAGGTGTGTGTGTGTGTGTAGGTGTGTGTGTGTAGGTGTGTGTGTGTAGGTGTGTGTGTGTGTGTGTAGGTGTGTTTGTGTGTGTGTAGGTGTGTTTGTGTGTGTGTGTAGGTGTGTGTGTGTGTAGGTGTGTGTGTGTGTGTGTGTAGGTGTGTGTGTGTGTGTGTGTGTGTAGGTGTGTGTGTGTGTGTGTGTGTGTGTGTGTGTGTGTGTGTGTGTGTAGGTGTGTGTGTGTAGGTGTGTGTGTGTGTGTGTGTGTGTGTGTGTGTGTGTAGTGTGTGTGTGTGTGTGTGTGTAGGTGTGTGTGTGTGTGTGTGTGTGTGTGTGTGTGTGTGTGTGTGTGTGTGTGTGTGTGTGTGTGTGTGTGTGTGTGTGTGTGTGTGTGTGTGTGGGTGTGTGTGTGTGTGTGTGTGTGTGTGTGTGTGTGTGTGTGTGTGTGTGTGTGTGTGTGTGTGTGTGTGTGTGTGTGTGTGTGTGTGTGTGTGTGTGTGTGTGTGTGTGTGTGTGTGTGTAGGTGTGTGTGTGTGTGTGTGTGTGTGTGTGTGTGTGTGTGTGTGTGTGTGTGTGTGTGTGTGTGTGTGTAGTGTGTGTGTGTGTGTGTGTGTGTGTGTGTGTGTGTGTGTGTGTGTGTGTGTGTGTGTGTGTGTGTGTGTGTGTGTGTGTGTGTGTGTGTGTGTGTGTGTGTGTGTGTGTGTGTGTGTGTGTGTGTGTGTGTGTGTGTAGTGTGTGTGTGTGTGTAGTGTGTGTGTGTGTGTGTGTGTGTGTGTGTGTGTGTGTGTGTGTGTGTGTGTGTGTGTGTGTGTGTGTGTGTGTGTGTATGTGTGTGTGTGTGTGTGTGTGTGTGTGTGTGTGTGTGTGTGTGTGTGTGTGTGTGTGTGTGTGTGTGTGTGTGTGTGTGTGTGTGTGTGTGTGTGTGTGTGTGTGTGTGTGTGTGTGTGTGTGTGTGTAGGTGTGTGTGTGTGTAGGTGTGTGTGTGTAGGTGTGTGTGTGTGTGTGTGTGTGTGTGTGTGTGTGTGTGTGTGTGTGTGTGTGTGTAGGTCTTCAGTTTCCATTAGTTGGTGCACTAGGGAAATTAGCTAGTAATGCTAGAAACTATGTGCTGTTAGCTAAGCTACATGAGCAAATGAATGACATGAACATTTCAGCATTATGACATTTCAACATGTCTTTGCATAGTTACAAACCATTATCCTTGGTTCTTTTGATACTTGTTGATCTTTTATCTCTATAAATACAAGCTAAATGATGTCTTTTGCTTGACATCCCTAAACAAATGCTACCTGGCCGTTAAATTTCTCTGGCTTTACTGTTGCACTGTGTTCCATTCCAAAAGGCCCATTTGGCCCCAGTTCAGTGCCTGTCAGGCCTGCTCGACTCCAGGTTTATTCTAGGGCAGTCTGGGCCACCGCTCAGGTCCAGCCTCAATCAAGGAAATGGAAGAAATCCCCAAACCCCTGAGTAAAAATGTACCAGAAGAGCTGTGATGGGAATCAAACAATGGTCCGAAAGAGAGGAATGTAGTGTGTGTGTGTGTGTGTGGGTGCGACTTTTTTACATGGGGTGGTCATTTTAATGAGCTCAGTTTGATTTCCTGTATTGTGGTGTATCTGGTGTCATGCAGTAGCCCAAGAGTCAGAAATGAATGAATGAATTCAGCCTTTATGAAAAGCATCTTAATTTTGCATAGCCAATTTATGGAAACACTACAAAGAAAGACAACAGTGCATATTGTTGTTCAAACTACCCAACTTGTTTTATTAAGTTATGCATCAATAATCACTAATATTCACTAATCAACAAAAACAAAAAGATCACCTGTCCCAGGCACCTGGGAAGGAGTCAGGTTAGTTAGTTAGGTTAGTTATTTAGCTTAGTTAGTTAGGTTAGTTATTTAGCTTAGTTAGTTAGGTTAGTTATTTAGCTTAGTTAGTTAGGTTAGTTATTTAGCTTAGTTAGTTAGGTTAGTTATTTAGCTTAGTTAGTTAGGTTTGAATAGAGTTAGACAGTCCCAACCCTCGGCGAATCACCTCAGGTTTCCCATTCATTTCCTCCATTGATGGTTTGGAACTCTGGTTAGAAGGCAGAGCCGCTGATGATAGTATAACATTCCATTCGGAATGCAAACAAATGGAAAAAGGTCCAGTATTGTAATTTTTTTGACTTTTGTAAAGGAACTACATCTCCCATAAACCATTGCGAGCCATACAATTGCTAACTTTCACGGTAGTTCACCAAGCCCCTTGTTGAATTGAAACATCATAATGACTAACTTCCTACAGTCTGCTGTGAGCAGATGCAACTGTAAATACGTACAAATCATGTGTTACCTGATTGGTCTTTACTTCTCTTGACCTCATTTTCCTCCTATCAGCACGGAGAAGTTTTATGACACGGGAGGCTAGAGTTGCTATAAACAACTCATCTAGCAACGGGAATCTCCACCAATCAAAGGTGCAGATTTTTGCTGCTTTGGATATTGGGTAGTATAGTGATTCCTTGTGAATGAAATATGCTTTTATTAAAACAAGATTGATGCCATATGAAGCTCTGGCATTTTTATGAGTGCAATTGTTTTATCCTGCTGTAGCCAGTTAGAAGTCTACATTGTGTGGTTCAGATAGTGTGGCCTATAGTCTAATTGTGAATGGCAAAAATAACTGGGATTTATTCTTCCTGAACCTTGAGTGGGACTGGCCATCTCCACTGCTGTTGCACCACCAGTGCTGCTCACTGCAGCTTGCAAACTACTTTTCCCATCTAGACAAGTGAGATATTTGTGTGCTACAGTAATATACGTCTGTGCAGAAACCGAATGGGCGGAACTAACATAACCCTGGGACATAATGTTTTACAAAGTTATTATACAGCTGTGGGGGGGGCACTGTAGTGGGCAGGGTGTGGCACCACGGCCACCATTGGCCACCACGTAACCCCGCCCATGTGTGTGTATAAATACAGATGGCAAGTCTGTTTAACGTCCCATTACGGCTACAAAATAAGCTCCTTGTGTCACCCTGGGGGAAAACTGAGTCTCATTTTGGCTGCAGGTCAACTAGGTGCCCTACAAGTAGTCACACAATTTAGATGGAGCTTGACTCTTTTCTGAGCGCAATGCTTTCACTTATTCATGTTGCTCAAACTATCTGATGTGTACTGTCAACTTGGTACACCTCCAAATGCCATACTGAGGACAATTTTGTTGAGAGCTGTTAGTTTTGTTAGCTTGTTAGCTTGCTATCTCCATTTATCACCAGTGTAGATGCAACTTTAGCAGCTCAACTGAAGTCACAGTTCTGTTAGTGTTACTGGAATTAACAAAGCACAGAAAATTGCTATTAATTTAAAACAAAGCAACATCCAAGAAACATTCCCCTTCCAAACGTTTCCCGTCCAGGTGGAGGACATGCAATGGTCGGGCGGTGACCGGCAGGTTCCGGACTCGGTGTGCAGTTTCCCGTGCGAGCCGGGCGAGAGGAAGAGGATGGTGAAGGGCGTTCCGTGCTGCTGGCACTGTGAGCTGTGCGACGGCTACCAGTAC
>JAIFZK010000143.1:1037500-1040000 GCA_027481765.1 Tenualosa thibaudeaui | reverse complement strand
TCGGATATGGGGGCGATTATTCCACAAGAGGGGCACACGATAGCAGAAAGCTCTCCATACTATTGTAAATTTTGATATTCTCAGGATTACAAGGAGATGTGTGTGATGGGAGTGTTTGGGCTGTGGCATTTTGTATTAGTTGTAGGTTTTTAATACAGGTATTACTATACCCAGAGAAGAGAGCATTACAATAATCAAGCCTGGAGGTAACAAATAAAAGTGTTTCCTGTTTCCTTATAACAGATAAAGGTAACATGTAGAGGGAAAATAACAGGGGCCCTAACACTGAGCCTTGGGGTACACCATACTTTACTTTGGTGTGGCATGATGATTCATTATGAGCTGTTATAAGGAATTAATGAACTTGTTGCAAGAACTTCACTCCGCCTTCGGTGTTGTAGTCATTTGCCTCCATCTCATTCATTAATTCTGTATAACAGCACACCATGTCGGCCATTATCCCATTAATTTAACCCTAACCCTAACCCATTATCCCATTAACTTAACCCTAACCCTAACCTATTATCCCATTAACTTAACCCTAACCCATTATCCCATTAACTTAACCCTAACCCTAACCCATTATCCCATTAACTGAACCCTAACCCTAACCCATTATCCCTTTAACTTAAGCCTAACCCATTATCCCTTTAACTTAACCCTAACCCTAACCCATTATCCCTTTAACTTAACCCTAACCCATTATCCCATTAACTTAACCCTAACCCTAACCCATTATCCCATTAACTTAACCCTAACCCTAACCTATTATCCCATTAACTTAACCCTAACCCATTATCCCATTAACTTAACCCTAACCCTAACCCATTATCCCATTAACTGAACCCTAACCCTAACCCATTATCCCTTTAACTTAAGCCTAACCCATTATCCCTTTAACTTAACCCTAACCCATTATCCCATTAACTTAACCCTAACCCATTATCCCATTAACTTAACCCTAACCCATTATCCCATTAACTTACATGCAAACTGGTAGAAAGGTACGATTGTAACCAGGCTAATGCACAATATTTGATGCCAATCATGTGTGCCAATCAGCCTGTGTATTAGGATGCCATGGACAACAGTGTCACAGGCAGCACTAAGATTCAATATGATTAATATTGATACATATCCATTATCAGATGAGGTAAGGAGGTCACTGAAGACTTTAACTAGACTTCTGCGCTATGATTAGCTCTAAAGCCTGACTGAAATGTTTCCTGGATATTGTTTTTGTTTAATAATTGCTTAGCCACTATTTTCCCAAGTATTTTTGATACAAATGGGAAGTTAGATATGGGTCGGCAATTAGCCGGGACATCAGGGTCAAATAAGGTTTTTTAATAGATGGTTTAATAACAGATGTCTTGAGAGATTTTGAGACATGCCTAGATATGAGTGAGTCATTTATAATGAAGTATTGTCTCAGCCAGTAGGGGGAGAGTAGTCTTAAGGAGATCTGTAGGGATTGGATCCAGTAAGCATGTTGAGGCTTTAGTTAAGGAGATCAAAAGTATGTTCTGTAAGGTGTAATTTCTGATAAATTGGTGGGTGTAAATGAATCAAAGTGCTACAAACTGGGGTCCGGGGACCCCTATGGGTCAGCCGCATGTTACCAAGGGGTCCATGTTTGCTAAAAAGTATAAACTTGTCTTATGGGGAGAAAAATACTAGAGATCAGTATAGAGCCCAATCACATTGCCTTTCCTTAGCGGTTAAGGTTAACTACAAGGAAAAGGAATTAGTTATAATTTCTTATGTGAAACAAACAGGTTTTTTTTTAACACACTAGGCCTAGATTTGACCAAGAAAAAAAACAGTCCTTTTAAAACTGCTCCTGCACTGTCAAATTTTGCCAAATGCAATAACATGACTATTTAAAACTCTTTTAGTTCAAATGTATCTAACACATATGTAACACATTTTTGTCGCGATTATGAGGGGTCCTTGAAAAATATTTTGCTCCACAAGGGATTCCCGGTCCAAGAAAGTTTGAGAACCCCTGTGCTACAGGTCAACTGGAACTTGCTGTAAGGAATAATGTGCTGATTTGGCATATTTGTTTTTGGCTTTCTTTCTTCTGCTCAAGTAAACTATCTTTCCAAGCAAGGAGGAACACTTCAAGTTTAGTGGCATGATGATAACATTTCCTTTCGCGTCTCAGTGAGCAAGTCTATGTGGTGCAGTCGAGTTAAATATGGAGTATAATGCATTTACAACATTATTACACATGTATGAATGCAGAGTAATTACACATGTATGAATGCAGAGTAATTACACATGTATGAATGCAGAGTAATTACACATGTATGAATGCAGAGTAATGAAATACAGGTTAGCATCTAATCAAAAGTGCAAATAGCAGAAAGTGCACAATTCCTGTCTGCATGAATCAAGTTAAGGACAAGAACCTGAAAAGATTTAAAATCATAATCAAGCTTGGGGGCCATAATGACGTGGTTGGAGTTGTGGCTACTCCGCCTCCAAGCCCATA
>JAIFZK010000143.1:1027500-1032500 GCA_027481765.1 Tenualosa thibaudeaui | reverse complement strand
ACGTTAGCTAACAGCTAGCTATGACCATTCTTCCAAAGAAGAAGCCTGCCTCGACCGTCGGGGTGACCGACCACTCCGATGACCCCGACAGGCGCAACTCCACCGATCCGCACCCACATGCGCACCAGCACGCCAACCGGACAGGGTCGAGACCCCGCGCCTCCCCACCGCCGTGGTCGTACCAGGCCGCGCCTCATACGTCAAGAGAGGACAGGCGGATCGAGGCGACCTCGCGGCCCCAGCAGGCCTCCCCGCAGCCGGTGGTGGCCGGTGGCTCTTCGGTCGGTCCGTGTGAAAGCAGCACTACCGCGGCAGTGACATGTGTTGTCGGGACCCGCGGAGAGCTTGCGTGTGCCAACGCCGTCGGTAGCTGCTGCTCGGGACCCGGTCTGAGCAAGAGGCGACGGCAAACCGCATGCTCAAGCAGTTTACCGGGAGGCGGCGGCGGCGGGGGTCCCGGGACAGAGAGCGAGGAGGGAGCTGGTGGAAATAACAGCGAAGACGAATACGAGAATGCAGCATCCCAGCAAAGCGTGGACCCAGCGACAGCTGAACAGGTGAAGTGCGCTAACTTTTTAACAGGCTAATCAATGACCTGACAAGGCTGTGTGGCCTGGATCTCAATGTTCCCTTGTCTTTAATTAAACGTAACGATACGAGAGCGAGCTAACCGAGATCGTCCTACAGTCAGCTGCAGATTTTCACCTCGTATCCATGTTCACCTCAGGCTCACGGGCCATAAGGCATGGCACACATGCGTAACGTTACATTTCTTGAATAAATCTAAATCTAGTGGACATGAAACACAGCTGTTGACGATGTAGCCTAATTTACCTTATAAGAGAAGATTAGGAATTAAACTAGTGGACTACTGGCACATCAGGCAGGTGGACAAATCAAGTCATTACTGCAAGTAGCCTACTGGGTTCCATGTTTGTGTGTTTGGGTTAGGTTTAGTTGTGAGCGTTGATTAGGCTAAGTTGTTTTGGTGTTGATTTAATGATGCGGTGTTAGATGGAGCAGACAGTGTTGAGATAGTGTTAGCCTAGCCTGCCGGTCTTGACCTAAATGAGGCCTAGATGTTTATTCTATCTATAGTATATAAGTACTGTGTGCTGTGTGTTGAAGCAGGAGCAGTGGTTTGAAAAGGCGCTGAAAAAGAAAGGATTTGTCATCAAGAAAATGAAGGAGGACGGAGCCTGTCTCTTCAGAGCTGTGGGTGAGTCTGAGACAACACACACATACACACACACTTATTTTATTTAAAAAGCATCAGACACTGCATCAGACCCTTTCCACCACATGCAGCAGACGATGAACCATACACATACACACACACACACACACAGAGCACACACACACACAGAACACACAAAGAGCAGCTTTTCATGATCCACACCGGTGACACACACACACACACACACACACATCCCTTAGGCTCCTGTAGTTAGGCTAAATGAAAGTGAAATGGCCTTCCTCAAGAGCACCTCAGCCATGGATGTGAGCATTGGAGAACCATGCTCAGTCACTTCCCCCGCCCACATTGTTCCTACTGGTGGGGGATTGAACTGGCCAGGGCTCAAAGGACTCAAAACCACTGACATGATGCAGAACCAAACAGCGTTTGGGCAGACGCAGACACTAAGAGCGCAGACACAGACACTAAGAGTGTTTGGGCAGACGCAGACACTAAGAGTGTTTGGGCCGACGCAGACACTAAGAGTGTTTGGGCCGACGCAGACACTAAGAGTGTTTGGGCCGACGCAGACACTAAGAGTACTTGGGCCGACGCAGACACTAAGAGTACTTGGGCAGACGCAGACACTAAGAGTGTTTGGGCAGACGCAGACACTAAGAGTGTTTGGGCAGACGCAGACACTAAGAGCGTTTGGGCAGACGCAGACACTAAGAGCGTTTGGGCAGACGCAGACACTAAGAGCGTTTGGGCAGACGCAGACACCAAGAGCGTTTGGGCAGACGCAGACACCAAGAGCGTTTGGGCAGACGCAGACACTAAGAGCGTTTGGGCAGACGCAGACACTAAGAGTGCAGACGCAGACACCAAGAGCGTTTGGGCAGACGCAGACACCAAGAGCGTTTGGGCAGACGCAGACACTAAGAGCGTTTGGGCAGACGCAGACACTAAGAGTGCAGACGCAGACACTAAAAGTGCTTGAGCAGACGCAGACACTAAGAGCACTTGGGCAGACGCAGACACTAAGAGCACTTGGGCAGACGCAGACACTAAGAGTGTTTGGGCAGACGCAGACACTAAGAGTGCAGACGCAGACATAGCCATAGCAGCTGTAGCCATAGCAGTAGTAGCAGCCATAGTAACTGTAGTAGCCATAGCAGCTGTAGCCATAGCAGCACTAGGAGTGAAGGAAATCAAAATAAAACAGCGATTAGAAATCTTGAATTGGACCCATTGACTAGTCTGGGTGAATGAGTCTGATATTAAAAATCTTGAATTGGACCCATTGACTAGTCTGGGTGAATGAGTCTGATATTAAAAATCTTGAATTGGACCCATTGACTAGTCTGGGTGAATGAGTCTGATATTAAAAATCTTGAATTGGACATTGCTGTCTGTTTGATATTAAAAATCTTGTGGACCCATGTGTCTGGGTGATGTGATATTAAAAATCTTGAATTGGACCCATTGACTAGTCTGGGTGAATGAGTCTGATATTAAAAATCTTGAGGTGGCCCCATTGCTGGTTTGAGTGTGTGATGTGGAATGTGTGTGTGACGTGAAGAGTGTGTTTAATTGTCTGATGTTCGTCTCTCTCTGCAGCTGACCAGGTGTACGGGGACCAAGACATGCATGACGTAGTACGGAAACACTGTATGGACTACCTGGTAAGACATTGGCACACACACACATACACACACACTCTCTCTCTTGGTACGCACACACTATACACTCATTCACTCACTTATTCACTCTCTGTGTAAACACGCTCTCTGTCATACACACATCCTCAAGTAGAATCAACTGGTAGTACACAGGACTACATCTTGCTACACACACGATGAAGTCTCAGTTTGCTGATGTTTATGTGAAAGCTACGATATGCTTTTAGCGAAGAGTGTGTGTGTGTGTATGCATGTGTGTGTTCGCCCATGCATGTTTGTCTGTCTGTGTGTGTGTGTGTAGGTGAAGAATGCAGACTACTTCTCCAGTTACGTCACTGAGGACTTCACCACCTACATCAATCGTAAGAGGAAGAGCAACTGTCATGGCAACCACATTGAGATGCAGGCCATGGCCGAGATGTACAACCGACCCGTGGAGGTGTATCAGTATAGCACAGGTACACACACACACACACACACACACACACACACCACATTGAGATGCAGGCCATGGCCGAGATGTACAACCGACCCGTGGAGGTGTATCAGTATAGCACAGGTACACACACACACACACACACACACACACACACACACACCACATTGAGATGCAGGCCATGGCCGAGATGTACAACCGACCCGTGGAGGTGTATCAGTATAGCACAGGTACACACACACACACACACACACACACACACCACATTGAGATGCAGGCCATGGCCGAGATGTACAACCGACCCGTGGAGGTGTATCAGTATAGCACAGGTACACACACACACACACACACACACACACCACATTGAGATGCAGGCCATGGCCGAGATGTACAACCGACCCGTGGAGGTGTATCAGTATAGCACAGGTACACACACACACACACTCACACACACACACACACACACACACACACACACACACACCACATTGAGATGCAGGCCATGGCCGAGATGTACAACCGACCCGTGGAGGTGTATCAGTATAGCACAGGTACACACACACACACACACACACACACACACACACACACACACACACACACACACACACACACACACACACCACATTGAGATGCAGGCCATGGCCGAGATGTACAACCGACCCGTGGAGGTATATCAATATAGCACAGACACACACACACACACACACACACACACACACACACTGTAACTGTTGATGATGCCTGTTTCATGTTGTTTCAGAACCAATCAACACATTCCATGGTATCTATCAGAACAATGACGAACCAATCAGAGTCAGTTACCATGGCAACATCCACTACAACTCGGTGGTCAACCCCAACAAAGCCACCATTGGCGTGGGCTTAGGGCTCCCAGCTTTCAAACCAGGGGTGGGTGACGCACACACACACACACACACACACACACACACACAATCAAAGCCACCATTGGTGTAGGCATTCAAACCAGGGCAAGGCAAGTTTATTTCTATAGCACATTTCATGCACAGAGACAGTCAATGTCAATTTCAATGTGCTGGACAATAATAAAAGCAAAGTACAGTAGATGAAAGAAAGTAAAAACACACAATAAAATGATTAACAAAAAACTTGAAAGTGTACAGAGTATAAAATTAAACTTGAGTGAATCATTAGGAGAAAGCATCTGAGAACAGTTTGGACTTGAGTATAAATTTGAAACTGCCAACAGTACTACTGGAGATAAAGGAGTGGATACGTTTTTCTAAATCCTTTTTTGACATCAGACCTCTTAGTTTGGAAATATGTTGAGAAAGTTTTTTAGCCCCTTTGTGTTGAGGACAGTGACAATCCTGAGTCTTTCCTCCTTTTTTCCAAATATAATACTTACATTTTGTCTGTTGAGCTGAAAGAAATTGTGTGACATCCAGTTGTTAATTTGGTTCGTACACTGATAGACATTCAAGGGGGGCATAGTCATTAGGTTACAAAGCAAAGTTTTGGGTGTCATCAGCATAGCTATGATAAAGGATAGGATTCTTTGTGATCATTTGTCCAAGTGGGACCATATAAACGTCGAAAAGTGTTGGTCCAAGGACTGACCCCAGGGGGACACCATAGGTCAAGGACATTGGTGTTGAATTATAGCTGCCCATGGCAACAAAGACGCTTCTTTTGTAAGTATGATTTTAACCACTTGATAACT
>JAIFZK010000143.1:1010000-1017500 GCA_027481765.1 Tenualosa thibaudeaui | reverse complement strand
GCGCAGTCACACGTTTCTTAATGCACTTCTGTATCAAGGCTGGGGTAGAGGTAAACCTGGGTTTGCAGCAGATTCTAGAGCGCAACGCTCCGATCTCGAATCTTTGGTCAACTATTTGTCAACCATCAACTAACTGATAGTCGACAAAATGTAAGTCGCTTTGAAGTAATCATTATGATAACATACAATCTGAACATAACCTGGTAAGTTTATGTTCTGGTTATTGGTTATGTTCGGGTACTTCAAATACATGTTTAAGCAAGGCTGCTGTGACACTTGCTACACAATGGTCTTTCCTTTTCAGAAAGTTCGCAACATTGACGTTGAACCCTAAATTGATTGTGCTATTAACAGTGAGAGTGCCAAGAGTGTCCGATTAGCTTTCAACAGCTAGCTGCGAGAGCGCAGCCGTTGTCGGCGCAGTCTGCAATACCAGTATATATTTAACCTTACCCATCCCGATATTTCTACGTTTACGCACATGAATCCACACCCAGTTCTCTCCAAACAATGTGCACTGCTCTCTTTTTTGTGACAGAGGTTTTGTACACTGTTGGAGACACTGTCGGTCAATGCGTAAAGTGTTTTGCTCTAAAGCAATCCATGCGCGACTTCATTCGTTTTTCTGGCCACAAACCTACGAGAGTATCAAGATAAAAAAGGGAGAGGAGAAGGTCAAAGAGCGCATGATCAAATCCGTCCAAAGCACTTCAATTTAAATAATATATACACGGTTTTTATTGTTTCCCCATTGCACGCGCCATTGTCTGACAAGCCAAACACTCCATGATAGATCCAAAACTGCCATCATAAACTGACAGGTTGCTTTTCTGCGCGGAGCAGTTCTATCTCAAGTTTTGAATAGTTCAACGCCATCCTTTATTTTAAAACGTCAATATTGACTGTGCGCTTAACTAATAGCCTATAACGCTGACTGTATAAAATGACGACTGTACAATATTTTGATATTACAATTCTCTTCTCCTCATGGGCCTCGTAAAAACCGTATTACTGAACCCCTGGGAAATAGGGCGCCGTCGTTTTCACACATGATTTCGACTCTCGATATAACACGCGCACTCTAGGTTAACCAACGCGGGGTTGACAGCTAATTCCTAACCAGAATTTTGGAACCAACTGCTCGGGTTTAGTCGTCAAGGGTTCAGTCAACCAGGACTTCAGACATTAACCCAGTGTTTGTGAAACATCCTTTTCGAAATACCCCTCTGAACAAAACAAGCCCCTACACCACTGGAATCACACGTTTTTATTTCCTTCTATGTCAGGTGTGAAGGACTACACACAAAACACACTGATATAGGAACAAAGACCTTATTCTTAGAAAATGTACAAAACATAGAAAATTTGCCAAGATACAAAAGTCTATTCAAATCTCATTTGCTCAGGCCATACTATTGTCTTTCACAGTAGAGACCTGGGGCTTAACATCTCAGGGTTCTCTTGTCCTGGGAGATGGTTCTGTTGCCCCATCTCAGGGTTCTGTTGTCCTGGGAGATGGTTCTGTCTCCCCATCTCAGGGTTCTGTTGTCCTGGGAGATGGTTCTGTTGCCCCATCTCAGGGTTCTGTTGTCCTGGGAGATGGTTCTGTTGCCCCATCTCAGGGTTCTGTTGTCCTGGGAGATGGTTCTGTTGCTCCAGGGAGGTGTAGGCTCCATGTCCAGCTCAATAAATAATCTAATAAATATGGTTGTCTGATTGCACCACTCTTTCTCTCTGTCTCCCTCTCTCTCTCTAACACACACACACACACACACACACACACACACACACACACACACACACACACACACACACACAGAGTCCTGGCTGATCACACCTGACTAATGATGTGGGCCTCATCCTCTGTTGTCCACGGCCCACAGTTTCGCTCCACCATCCTTGGCACCTGCCCTGCCTGAGGGGGCTGAGAGAGTGAAGGAGAGAGAGAGGGAGAGAGAGATAGCGAGCATAAGTAAGTGTGAATATGGCAGTGTGTGTGTGTGTGTGTGTAAAGAATGCCAGCTAGGCCAGGTGTGTGTGTTGGTAAGGGATGCCAACTAGTTTAGCTACTCTTTAGTTTAAACAAAACTGCTGTGCTCCGCAAGGCTAACATTGCTGTGCTCCGCAAGGCTAACATTGCTGTGCTCCGCAAGGCTAACATTGCTGTGCTAAGCAAGGCTAACATTGCTGTGCTACGCAAGGCTAACATTGCTGTGCTCCGCAAGGCTAACATTGCTGTACTAAGCAAGGCTAACATTGCTGTGCTACGCAAGGCTAACATTGCTGTGCTAAGCAAGGCTAACATTGCTGTGCTACGCAAGGCTAACATTGCTGTGCTCCGCAAGGCTAACATTGCTGTACTACGCAAGGCTAACATTGCTGTGCTACGCAAGGCTAACATTGCTGTGCTAAGCAAGGCTAACATTGCTGTACTACGCAAGGCTAACATTGCTGTGCTAAGCAAGGCTAACATTGCTGTGCTACGCAAGGCTAACATTGCTGTGCTACGCAAGGCTAACATTGCTGTGCTAGTATGTCGATTGAAAGATTTCACTTGAGTTTCTTTAAGTTCCTTCAAAAAAACACAACTGCCCTTTTATGAGAGTCTACAGCAGTCACAGAACAGGTTTGGGAATTTACACACACACACACACACACATACACAGGAAATGACTTCTCTCAGTTAAGCTGATAGGTTTGGAGATCATCTGATAGTCAAGGCTGAGATTGTTTTCAAGTAAGTCACAGAATGTTTGTGTGTGTGTGTGTGTGTGTGTGTGTGTGTGAGAGAGAGAGACAGGCCCAGACACCTTTCCAAACTGTGCTGTTCCTGAGGCACCCTCTCAGGATTCCCTCGATAACACCACAGCTTTTTGCTGACCTGAAACCCAGAGGCACCACTCAGCCTGTGTGTGTGTGTGTGTGTGTGTGTTTGGTTTGCATGTTCATGCATGAGTGTGTGTATGTATCAACGTGTTCATGCATATTTGTGTGTGTGTGTGTGTGTGTGTCTGCAGGTGTGTGTGTATGTGTCTGCAGGTGTGTGTGTGCGCGTGTATGTAAGCATAATAATGTATTGTGTGTCTATGTGTCTACAGGGGTGTGTGTGTATGTCTGTGTGTTTGCATGTTAATGCATGTGTGTGTGGGTGTGTGTGTGGCATGCACGTACGTGTGAATGTGTGCATATTTGCACGTTCATGAACGTTCAAGTGTGTGTGTATGTGTCTACAGGTATCTGTGTGTGTGACAGCTGTTGTTGGGGCCCCTCTCTCTGTTCTGATCCCAGGCGGTACTTGCTGTGTGTACGTGTCTGTGAGTGTGTCTGTGAGTGTGTGTGTGCAGAGCGCTTCCTTTGTACCTGATCGAGGCGCCGGGGCTGCTGGGACAGCAGCGGAGACTCTCGGCTGGTGGAGTTTCGGATGCGCACGGCCCCCTGGCGATGGCGGTCGAGTGAGCGTGGGCGGTGGAGCTGCTGCCGCTGGTGCCAAGACCTGAGCTGATCAGACACCACCTCCCGCGGGAGCCCGTGGGTCGGGTGCAGGCGCGGGTAGTCTCTCAGCGACGGCGCCCGCGTCAGACGCACGTGAGCCGGCATCGGCAATGCCACCTCCTCGTAGCGGTCGTCATAGCGACCGCATGCCGGCCCCAGACCCAATTCCGCCTCCAAAACACGCGCTCTAGGGTGGCGGGCGGGGCATCCCACTCTGGAGAAGCTGGGGGTGGACTGGTGCTGGGAGTTCCTGTAGATGCCATTGGGCACAAGAGAGGGGGGCGTGTCTGGGGGGAGGCCGTAGGGGTTGCGACAGCTGTAGTCAGGCACGTGTAGACAGGGTGTGTCAGCGGTGCTGCTGGTGTATGAGGTGGTCGAGTGCTCAGAGGCGCTGTCCTCAGAGCTCGAGTAATACAGCGGGTTTCCAACACCAGCGTACAGGGGCGAGCACTCAGGGGACAAGCCCAGGTCCGTCAGCCGACGCCAGGATAAACGCCCACGCTCCTGATCCACGTTGTAGCCATCATCAGAGCTCGGAATCCTAGAAACACCACACACACACACACACACACACACACACACACACAGCAGAACCCAGTCAGACTAATAAAGAGACACACTCCAGAACACACACCAGTCAGCCACAATACTGGCATCCTGAGACAGATGAAGGTTTTCACTGTGAGTCAACAGATCTGGGTTCAGTTTGATGTGTGTGTGTGTGTGTGTGTGTGTGTGTGTACCTGAGAGAGAGGCCCCGGCGCAGTTGCATCTCTGGAGTACAGGGGGCGCTGCAGGACTGGGCGGGTTTCAGGCCCAAGGGAAGGGGGAGGGGGAGGGGACTACCAGCCTTCCCCACACACATCTCAGGAGAGGGCCGTGTGGGCGTCACGGCAGGACTGCTGCTCACACACACACACACACACACACACACACACACAGACAGACAGACAGACTGAGCGACAGCTAGCCATAGTAGTCTTCAGTTCACTTAAATGTAACACACTTTGTTTCAGCCTCACACATCTCCACCAAAACACACACAATTTCATGATGTAGGACTAAGACATACATAACATAACATAACATAATGTAACAGTGTGTGTGTGTGTGTGTGTGTGTCAGTCCATACTGCTCAATCTTTCCATGCAATGGAGAATGACAGAGAATGCGGAAAATGCCATGAGGTGTTACCACGGCAACCACAACCCAACAGAACCTCCCCCTCTCTTCACCGCAGTAGTGAGTAGTGTGTGTGTGTGTGTGTGTGTGTGTGTGTGTGTGTGTGTGTGTGTGAAGGATGGGAAGTACAGAAGCTTTGAAATGATCTCAATTGTTAGAATTATATAACTATATACAATTAATCTTAACTGCACAGTGCACAGTGTGTGTGTGCGCATATGTGTCAGCTTGTATGTGTGTGTGTGTGTGTGTCTACCTCTGTCTGTCCATCTGTGTGTGTGTGTGTGTGTGTCCTGCGCCCAGTTCAGATTCCAGACTACTAGTCACTGATCTGTGACAGGTGGCCACCTCTGTCCTATCAGATCTTAAGGCCTGAATTCCAGTTTCCAAAAGAGGGAATTCCTTTAGCTTTTGTTGTGTTTCCATGACAACCAATATGTATATGATCTTATTAGGCCTCAACAGATCATTAGATGTCTTGTCTGCCATGAGGTAACATGTATGAATGCATTCTAGAAGGATGTGTATGTATATGACTAATTATGTATCATTTATATTTCAATACAAACTGCTGAGGTATGATAAAGTAGCAAAATTGGATGACATCATAGCATCAGAACCTGGTTGGACTGTTCAGTTTTCCACTTTCCATTTAAATAGCCCCACTCAGCTAGACGGTGGGGAACCAGTGTAGCCTGCAGACTATCAGCCAATGTCTGTATCCTACTTATTCTGGACAGATTTCCACCAGCAGAAACTATTCAACTCAGTCACTCTTAGATTGAGTTCATGCATTACTGATGGGTTGGTAAAAAGGAAAACACCTGTTCTGAGGAGCTATGAATTAAAATGAATTGAATTCATGAATTTCAGATGAAGTGGTTAGTGGTTAGTGTGTCAGAGTAAACCTCTCTGGATTCTCTTTTATCTGGAGGCAAACTAACATCGCCGACTTCATGTATCCTCTTTCAGTAGGATCCACTTTTTAAAACTGTTTGCCTGCTGTTCAGACTATGTCTCACACACCAGGCCAGCTGTGCGCTTTCAATGAAAGATGGTGTTTTCTGAATAAGCACATATGCTCTTCTCAGTGTTGTTGAGATGTAAAGAAAATAAAACTAGATGTTAAGGGTGTGCTTGTGCAGGGCAAGAGTTTCAAAAAGGACCACACACATTTAATGATGATGAGGAATAGCCTATATAGCCTTTTAGAAAGGTCTTTGTTGTCCACCAGATGTTATCTAACACAAACCCCTGCTTAAGCAATCTTTATGTTGAACTGCATGAGCAGTGTTGATTACCTATTTCTGAGATCTTGTGTGTGTGTGTGTGTGTGTCTTACGCGGATCTGCGACTGCTGGAGCGCTTTAGAGAGAGTGTGTGTGTGTGTGTGTGTCTTACGTGGATCTGCGACTGCTGGAGCGCTTTAGAGAGAGTGTGTGTGTGTGTGTGTCTTACGTGGATCTGCGACTGCTGGAGCGCTTTAGAGAGAGTGTGTGTGTGTGTGTGTGTGTCTTACGTGGATCTGCGATTGCTGGAGCGCTTTAGAGAGAGAGTGTGTGTGTGTGTGTGTGTGTGTGTGTGTCTTACGTGGATCTGCGACTGCTGGAACGGTTCTTTTTGGTCTTTTCATATGGTTTATCCAGACTGGACTCTGACCAGGGCGAGTGCTCGATGGGTGGGCGGTCATCGTCAGCAGCAACCACCGCCTCGCCCACACCCCCCAGGGAGCAGCTCACCGAGGGGCTGGGGGAGAGGGAGGGGCTTAAAGAGACATGGGTGTGGCTCGGGGAGGGGCTGTGCAACAGAGTGGTCGTTATGTGGGTGTGGCCAAGGGAGGGACTTGTGAGGGGACTAGTCGTCATGTGGGTGTGGCTTGGTGAAGGGCTCAATAAAGGCGTGGTCATTGTGTGGGTGTGTCTTAGGGAGGGGCTTCTAGTGGGGCTGGGCATGGGCAGGTGGTTGTGGGTGTGGCTTGAGGAGGGGCTGAGAGGGTGGTGGGTGTGTTGGGCTGAAGGAACACGGAAGAGCAAAGTCTGAGGGGGAATGTGTGTGTGTGTGTGTGTGTATGTGTGTGTGTGGTGGGTTGGAGAGGGGGTGTGTCTCCGGTCATGATCATGCAGCTGGGGGGTGGGGCCAGAGGTCCTGGCCTCAGGGGGTCGGGGCTCCAGAGACTGAGACGCTGGATTGATCCGCTCCTCTGAGGAGACAAACATATATTAGGCCACAGTATTGTTATTGACATGCAATAGACCACAGTACATTTATAAACATATAACATATCACAGTATATTTATAAACTTATAACATATCACAGTATATTTATAAACTTATAACATATCACAGTATATTTATACTCATGTAATAGACCACAGTGTATTCAGAATGATGAAACTGAGCAGTAACACAGGTGTGTTTTGGCAGTACTGAAGGTAACCACACCTGTGCGGATATCCACAAACAAACTCACAGCCACAAGTGTTATATTGCTTTTATACAACAGTTCCATTGCCAACTAACCAAGTTTATTTTCTACCATTTAGTTTTCATTTCTGTTCGTTCATTACCCGTCCCAAGCCTAGTTCCACTTCTCCCGTTACCAAGCAACACAACAGTTAATTAACGGCTTGGAGGTTTAGGGAGAGTGGCTATATGGTGCTTGTGCACACACCTGCTTTGATTGTCTGTATGTCAAATGCCAAGTTCCATGTATATATATGGATATAATGGATATATACTCCATTAAGAGAGAATCACCAAATGGAAAGATGAAAATCATTGTTCTCTTGTTTTCACATGGGTCAGCTCAATGGAATTAGGGGTTAG
>JAIFZK010000143.1:985000-1000000 GCA_027481765.1 Tenualosa thibaudeaui | reverse complement strand
GGAGGAACTGTAATGCCAGAACACATTCGCTGATTGCATCACTGCAGAGCTCCCAAGAGCTGATCAAACACGTCAGAAGCCAAAGACTCCGAACATCACTGGCAGAAACACAAAGATGAAGCGCCGAGACACAAAACTCCGTGACGAAACTAAATCCCATCGGACAAGACCAGAAAGTGGCTCGTGGCTCCTTTGCCAACCACTATTCTTAGTGGTGATTTAGAGACACAGTGTTTGAAACAGACTCTGGTCCTGTGCCAAAGCCACTCTGTTAAAACTAATTCGGGCGACACACACATTCCTTTCCGCCCATCCCTCGAGTCCCGTAGAAGATTGCCGCTCCCGCTACCGGACTCACGACACACACTCTTCCACATCACCAGGGGGTCAATCACTGAAAGAGAGTTTGAAGACTAGTTTGAAAACGGTCTGTTTCAACTTACATTACAGGAGTCGTATCCGCGGGAAATCCAAATGAAACTTGTCGACGATATCACTAAACGTCTTTCGATTCACCCATCAAGTGTCGGTCGTGATTTAAAGAGTGAGTATGTGACTGAGGGCGCGTCTAGAGCGAGTGTGAGCACGAGCTGGGAGCGGACGGGTGGGAGCGACAGTCACCGTGACGTAAGCACACCTGGGCTCACCAAAATCGCGAATCATGACATCATGCGCACCGCGTCTACCGAGCAAATTCAAGCAAATGTGTGCATACCATCATGTGCCAGATGTTCAAACTAACTAACTCTCTTATCTCACAGGACTTTCACTCGCTCTTAACAGCGCCGCCGAGCTATTTTAAACCACTCTCAGTCCACGTGATAGAGTGACCATGGCGATTTTCTCACACTCAATCATGGAGTAGCACAAAAGCAAACACAACCGTGATGAGTCTTTAATTGCTACTTTGTTCGCAGCCTTTAGGCTTATGAGGTGAAACAGGTATATGGCGCCCCCTATTGAGTATAATTGATATTGATGCATAGGCTACACGGTGTTGGGATTCCGTAACTGTCCTGTTTGAGAGACTTGTAGCGTGGGGCTTAAAGGTTTGTAAATATTTTATTGTGTAGGTCAAATCATTTCGTATTTCGGTGGCCAAGACAGCTTTGCCAAGTCCTACAAAGGTGGCCGCAACAACGCTGCCCACCGACAACAGCAACTGACATGGCATCGCCTCCACGTGATCTACCTCATATGTTGATTAAACGTAATTGTAAGAGAGGAGCAGGAGGAAGCCTATGAAACAGACCGTGAAGATGTGAGATCACACGTGTAAGATTGTTTTATTTGGTACAGTACAGAGTGATAAATAGGCAACCAACTACAGGACATTCTGCTCGTTATGAGACACATACACAGCTTGACATCTAGACCCCACATCCTCAAACCAAAGACAATTTTCATGTTACGGGAGACATAACGAGCCAATTGATCTGACCTTAATACTGATTTTATTAGTCAGCTTCTGTAACCCATACAGAAATAGTTGCAGTTGAATAGGTACCTACTCATTTCCATCCTTTCAACTAGAAAGACTTAATTCATTTCCCTCCCAATACCCCCCTCCCCCCTCCAAATTAATACATTTACATCCCAATACACCCCCAGCCCCCGAGTCCACAATAAGCAAGCTGCAAGCTGTAGATACATACATAGATAGATAGATAGACAGATACATAGATACTTCATTATCCTGTCAGAATTGAAGTCATAAGGCAGACAGTGAACCCACAGCTCCTCAGCAGCACCTCCTCAGAATCCCTGTGTCCTGCAGTGCGCACACACACACACACACACACACACACACACACACACACACACACACACACACACACACACACACACACACACACACACACACACACACACACACACACACACACACACACACACACACACACTGCTCTACAGCTGCTCCTTCTCAGACATGGGCGTCAGGATTGATGACCAGTGGACCTCGTCTGACCATGTTGCCTCTGGCAACCAGCTGTGCCACTTCTGCACTCAGTGGAAGATGGATACCCTCCACCCAACACCCTCCACCCTCCAACCAACACCCAACACCCTCCACCCAGCGACACTGACATGAATGCATATTGAGCAACACACACAGATACTGACACACAGCTGATGGGGATTGGGTTTTAGAACGCAGTCAAACATGGGGCATCTGCTATCTCCCTACATACCAACACACACACACACACACACACACACACACACACACACAGTCTCCTCTGTGGCACTTCAGGAATGCTACTCCAGCCCCCCCACAGCCCAACTGTTCCCTCAAGAACAGAGAGGCACCTCACAAGCAGGAGCCCTAAGGAAACACACACACACACACACAAAAGCCAGGGGATTTGTTTTCAAGACACAGCGTTCAATTCTAACATGTTTCCCAGTGCAGCTGTCCTTCAGTGTCCTGTGTGAGTTTGTTTAGTTTCTGCTCCTCTGGCTGGCCCCCGATTAACCACACACACACACACACACACACACACACACACACACACACACACACACACACACACACAGACACACACTAGTCTGTAGGTCTGCTGCACTTAGAGGCCGTCCACATGGCGCCGGCGTTTTAAGTGACCTGAAACAAAGGTTTTTAAAAATGGTTCCAGAGTGGAAAAATCTGAAAACGCAGCCGTTTCGTTGCTGTCTGGACAAGCAAAACGCAGCTTTTTGAAAATGATGACTTCACCAATCCGTCACCATCACGTGACCAGAAGAGCAGTGAAGACCCCGGCACACAACAAGTGGTAAAAACAACAAACAGCAGAGTTGTGTTTGTGGTCTGCGCGCATGCGCTCTCTGGTGTTGGTGGGTCCAGTGGCTCTGGCTGTATCTGTTTACAGCGCCACATATAGGTGTGGAATATGTATTACATCATTTTCACTCAGTGTTCCGTTGTCGTGAGGACGCAGATAGTTTTCACTCCGGCTCGTGTGTGGATTTTTTTCAACCCGCAAAAAAACCCCAAAAAAACGGGACCGTTGTCGTGTGGACGGGGCCTTAAAGGCATACCAGGCCAGACAGTGATCCCCCCCCCTCCGGAGCGCCCCCTACAGTTACCAATAAAAAAAAATAGCAACAACATAGTACATTCTCACCAACTGGATTCGTCAGATTAATTCAGTTTCAGTTTCTTGTTTTCTCTGCCTCAGCGTTTCAGATCCTGCAAATGTAGCAGGCTAACCGCCATTCTACTCTATACGACCGAAAGAGCCTTCTTTCACCAACTAATGAGCCATCTAATCACTGAACTGACTATGAAGCGGGGAAAGTCAACTAAAAACATTGCGTGGTGTGCCTTAAATTTCCTTGGTGAGGTATAGGGTGTCTGCCAATTTCAATATATTTCATAGAATTCAAAAGTTCTGCTGCCAACTGTATGGAGGAGGGGAAATCCGGTGTGAATCAATCCATAGCCCTGTTATTTGGGGTCACCAAGTGCTGCTGGTCGATTTGATAAGACATAGACTGAATAATGAACCAACAACTAACACTACATTAATGGGGCACAGCGACTTACTTTCATTTTCATTTCACTATGCCCCATTCAGTTAAAATTGATTATCAGTTTGTTATTTGGTATATGTTGCATCATATTTTCTAATAAAAGAAAACATTTTGAGTATTTTAAAATCTTGTTAGAGTAGCCTATCTTGATTTGCCATTAAAGCCATACCACGCAAGCCTGTGATTTTTTACCTCCAGACTCCCCCTACAGTTGCTGATTTGAATTAAAAATGCAACAATGTTGCACATTCACACCAATTCATGTGGATTTGTTTCCAGACCAAAGAATTTATTTGATTGGAATTGATTGAATGTGATTTCATTTTCATTAGGTTTCAGTTTTGTTTAACATCGGCTTGCTGTTTCAGATCCTGCAAGAGAAATAACCACAAAATCTACAGTAGAGGCGGCTGAGAGGCATTTAATGCACTTAATGTGCACTTAATACCCACTGTTCAAGTTGCTCCAATATAGTGCACTCTGACAGCAGTCTGACCAATCAAAGTGAGAGATGAGAGGAATCTGACTAATCACAGCATGAGCTGACAGTCTGACCAATCACAGCACGAGCTGACAGTCTGACCAATCACAGCATGAGCTGACAGTCTGACCAATCACAGCATGAGCTGAGAGCAGTGAGCTGAGACCAGAGTGGGAGATGAGAGCAGACTGACCAATCACAGTGAGAGATGAGAGCAGATTGACCAATCACAGTGAGAGATGAGAGCAGATTGACCAATCACAGTGAGAGATGAGAGCAGATTGACCAATCACAGTGAGAGATGAGAGCCATCACATTCCTCAATGACAACTTTGCAGTGCAGACAATACCAGATTGCAGACTATTCAGACACACACATACACATGCACACGCACACACACTCTCACACACACACACACACACACACACCATAGGATCAGCAGTAGCTGCCTCCAGAGCAGTATTTCCGTGGTGACCTGCAGATTTTTATCTGCTCTCCTGCACCGGCCAAACGATCCATTCCCATCCCATATGAGCCATAAGAACAACACAGCATTCCTCAATCTCTAGTACCATCACAAAATACTGGGACTGTTGATTGCAGGCATTGGCAAAATGTAACGACATACAAATACTATTCAGACACACACAGACACACACACACACACACTCACACACACAGACACTCACAGACACACACAGACACACACACACACTTACACACACAGACACACACACACACACTCACAGACACACACAGACACACACACAGACACACACAGACACACACACACACTCACAGACACACACAGACACACACACACACACTCACAGACACACACACACACTCACAGACACACACAGACACACACAGACACACACACACACTCACAGACACACACAGACACACACACACACACACAGACACACACAGACACACACAGACACACACACACACACACACACACACACACACACACACACACACACACACACACACACACACACACACACACTCACAGACACTCACAGACTTCCTTACAGTACTTACATATCTGTACTTTACTTGAGTAGAAGTAATTATATTATAATATATTATAATACTTTTACTTTACTACATTTGTCAGCTAATATCTCTACCTCCAGTCCACTACATTTCTAAAACCTATTCTGTTACATTTTATGAGGCTGTCACTTTTTTGCTGAAATCGCCTAGGCTTCGTGGCTGTATTGAAAGTTTAAACCAATCAGAGACATTGTTTGTGTGAAGTCTAAACCAATCAGAGACATTGTTTGAATGAAGCCGATTTGCAGACTGCAATATTGAGGTTCCCATGAAATGTTTTGCTATTCTGTCATCTTGAACTCAAAGCACTCCCTAAATGGCTTTTTTCTGGGATTAGCATCTCCATTGTTAGCCATCACGCCTGCTAATCACAGCTTGCTACCCGCTAGGACAATTAGCGGCTTTTTATGGACGCTGTACCTGATGTGTTTATCCTGTGTGACTATTAGGCTTTTCATATGGATAAATAGTTTAATTGTTGCTGCCAGACATCCTGCTCCATAAATATTATGTAGTAGCCTAGATCAGATAGCCCATTGAGTTGCTATATGTATCTATGTGCTGCACGCGATGAATCTGCGTCCCGGTTATCCAATAGGGAAGCCTAGTGTTACCTAAGTGACTGTTGGGGTGTGGCCTATTCCACTTCACAAACTTTCAACTCTACTGTCCACACTTCCATGGATGGAGATGGAGCCCAGTAGAATGAGCCCTGATCAGTCTAGTATGACCAGTCTGACCAGTCTAGTATGACCAGTCTGACCAGTCTAGTATGACCAGTCTGACCAGTCTAGTATGACCAGTCTAGTATGACCAGTCTAGTATGACCAGTCTGACCAGTCTAGTATGACCAGTCTAGTATGACCAGTCTGACCAGTCTAGTATGACCAGTCTGACCAGTCTAGTATGACCAGTCTAGTATGACCAGTCTGATCAGTCTAGTATGACCAGTCTAGTATGACCAGTCTGACCAGTCTAGTATGACCAGTCTGACCAGTCTAGTATGACCAGTCTGACCAGTCTGATCAGTCTAGTATGACCAGTCTGACCAGTCTAGTATGACCAGTCTGACCAGTCTAGTATGACCAGTCTGACCAGTCTGACCAGTCTAGTATGACCAGTCTGACCAGTCTAGTATGACCAGTCTAGTATGACCAGTCTGACCAGTCTAGTATGACCAGTCTAGTATGACCAGTCTAGTATGACCAGTCTGATCAGTCTAGTATGCCTGTCAACTTAGGATCTAAACAAAACAAACACACAAACAGCTTTCTGTCCATTGGGAGACTGAAAGTGGACACTACCGATGGCATGTAAGGGGTCAAATAGTTTATCTTTTTCTAGTTAGTCAATCATTCATATATCTGAATCAGAATTAGTGGGCGTTTCGTCTTTGTCCTTCAGGAAGTAGTTTTGGTTATCAGCATTTCCATGGAAAAATGAGGGCTTTTGTGCAATTTTATATGGAAGCAATTTTTTTTTGTATTGATATATAGACAATTATGTGTATGTGTGTGTGTGTGTGTGTGTGTGTGTGTGTGTGTGCGCTCAGAGCTGCAGAGTAGAGACCTGAATGCATTTGACTGGGGGCTCTTCTCAATGCATTGAGACCCAGAGGAAGTGCATTAGTGTGTGGGTGTGTGTCTGTGAGTGTGTGTGCTATTAGTGTCTGGGTGTGTGTCTGCAAGTGTGTGTGCTATTAGTGTGTGGGTGTGTGTCTGTGAGTGTGTGCGTGTCTGTGAGTGTGTGTGCTATTAGTGTGTGGGTGTGTGTCTGTGAGTGTGTGTGTGCCTGTAAGTGTGTATGCTATTAGTGTGTGTGTCTGTGAGTGTGTCCGTGAGTGTGTGTGCTATTAGTGTGTGTGTGTGTGTGTGTATCTGTGAGTGTGTATGCTATTAGTGTGTGGGTGTGTGTCTGTGAGTGTGTGTGTCTGTGTGTGTGTGTGTGTGTGTGTGTGTGTGTGTGTGTGTGTGTGTGTGTGTGTGTGTGTGTGTGTGTGTGTGTGTGTGTGTGTGTGTGTGTGTGTGTGTGTGCTATTAGTGCTGAGAAAGAAGAATAGGAAAGCTTGTCACTTCAGTCCAGATTGCCTGGAGGACCATGGCTTTGAATGGGATTCAGAGAATGAGTGTGTGTGTATGTGTCCTAGCCTCTATGTGTGTGTGTATGTGTGTGTGTGTGTGTGTGTGTGTGTGTGTGTGTGTGTGTGTGTGTGTGTGTGTGTGTGTGTGTGTGTGTGTGTGTGTGTGTGTGTGTGTGTGTGTGTGTGTGTGTGTGTGTGTGTGTGTGTGTGTGTGTGTGTGTGTGTGTGTGTGTGTGTGTGTGTGTGTGTGTGTGTGTGTGTGTGTGTGTGTGTGTGTGTGTGTGTGTGTGTGTGTGTGTGTCTCTTTTGTGTCCAGCTCACTGGAATTGTTGCGCATGAGCTCCTTGTCTGAATAAGTCGAGCTGTGCTCTCCCCCAGAGTCACTCACATACACACACACACACACACACACACACACACACACACACAGACAGATTCCTGAGACCATAAAAACAGTTGCAAACCCCCCATCTAAAAGCTCCAAGTTATTACAGACTACCAAAATAACATCAGACTTGCTCCCAATGCCCCACTCCCTCTGTCACACACACACACACACACACACCCTGTCACACATACACACGCATGCACATGCTCACCAACGTAGGCGCACACCCACAGTGCCTCGCTTTCTCTCTCTCTGACACACACACACACACACATTGATGATTCCCAACTCACACATTCTCTCACGCAGTCACACAGTCCCTCTCTCTCTTTCACACACACACACACACACACCTCATTCTCTATGTTCTAATTTACACACACACACACACACACCTCATTCACTGAGTTTAGGGAGGAAGTAAAGAGTTCCTTTCTGGAAGGAGAAGATGCTGTCTTCCTATCTGAGCACACACACAGTGTTACCGTATTAACCTGAATAGATGACAATATTTTTGTCCTATAAATGCTTCTGATAAAAGGGGGATTGTCTAGACAAAAATAGTGAAAAAAAATCTAGAGGAAGCCATTTACATTTCTGCATTTAGCAGATTTAGCTTTTATCCAGAGCGACTTTCAAAAGAGGAGAAACATTCAAGCTACAACACAATGAAAGAAACTAACAAAGAGTGCATATTGCTAACATAGAAACTGCACTATTTGAAGTTGAAAGAACAATAGTGTAATAAAGTGCAGTATAAAAGAGATGAGTGAGAAGAGTACAAGTTGTTAAGTGCATCTCAAAATTTACGCCAGGAGATATTCTTGGAAGAGCTGAGTCTTCATGAGTTTCTTGAAGGTGGGGAGGGGATCAGTTGATCTGGTAGCACTTGGAAGGTCATTCCACCAGCGTGGAACCAGATATGAGAAGAGTCTGGATTGACCTGCACGAGGTGTTGGCCGTGTTAGATAACGTTCCTTAGAGGAGCGAAGTGGTCGTTGGGTGACATAGGGCTTCAGGAGAGAATTCAGGTAGATGGGAGCAGAGCCATCATTCACCCTGAAGGCCACCATTAGTGCCTTGAATTTAATGCGAGCAGCCAAGGGTAACCAGTGAAGTTCAATGAACAGAGGTGTGACGTGTGCCCTTTTTGGCTGGTTAAAGACCAGATGTGCAGCTGCATTCTGGATCATCTGTAGCGGTCTCACTGCACAGGCTGGTAGACCTGATCTGAAGACCTGATAGGAGAACCTGGCTCCCTGTTAAAACTCAAATTGATTTTAAAATACTCCTCCTAAACAAAAAAGCTCCCAACGGCCATGCTCCAACATATATTAAAGACTTACTTGTCCCTTACCACCCTCCTAGAAACCCAAGATCCCAAAATGCTGGTCTTCTTGTAATCCCAAGAATATCAAAATCTGATAGGAGGAAGAGCCTTTTGCTACTGTGCACCCCTCCTGTGGAATAATCCCCCCGCCCACATCCGACGAGTGGACTCTGTCAATACCTTTAAGTCTAGACTTCCTCTTTACTGTTTCCCATAGTTAGGGATGGAGAATCATCACTTCTCATGGGTCTTTTGGGAGGGACTGCCTCTGCTGTTGCCCCCAGTTGTGAGGTATGGCAGCCACTGACCATCCCTGCAGTGGTGCTGGGTTGCCATGCATCATACCTTAGTTATGCTGCTATAGCCTAATGCTGCCACAAACCTTTCATGCGTCATGCCATACAACTCTCTCTCTCTCTCTTACCCTCTCTCCCTCTTTATATATATAATTTATTTATTTTATATACACATATGCACAAATGACTCATGTGTTCATTGATGTGTGAGCCTGGCCTAATTCATGCTTTCTCTGTCCACAATCATCTCTGCTCTGGAACTATTATGAACCTTTATGAACCTTAGCTAAAACCACTGACAACTTGTAGTCTGTCATGGTTACCACTGATTGTAATTTTTCTGCATGACCCCTGGCAGTTGGGTTAGCCCCTCGAGTTGTGGATCTGCCCAAGGCTTCTTTCTAGACTAACTAAAATAAAGGAGTTTTTCCTGCCCCTGTTGCTCTTGCACATTCCCACGGTCGCTAGTGACCAGAGACTTTCTGGGGTGTCTAGAATTTAGCTTACTTAACACACAAACACACACTTTCTTCTCTTGTCCCCTCTCTCTCTCCCACACACACACAAACTGTTTCCCTCTCTCTCTCTCTCTGTCTCTCATAAACACACACACACACGCTGTTCAGAAGTTGACTTAACAAGCTAAATATTAAGCCCACTGCCGAGGAGGTGAGGATGTGATCAAACATTCTTCATGCGCTCCTTTAAATCTCTCAAAGTGTTCACCATTGTTTATGAAGTAGCTCCTCCGTCTGCACGGGCGGAGCGAATGTTCCATACACACCTTGGCCAAAACGCATTCATGATCTTCTCTGGATCTCAGTTCGAGTCAGGAGTAAGCACATGCGTAGTAGTTAACGAAGTAACCGTAATGAAGTATGTGGCAAATGTGCTCGCATATTCTGTTGTTTGTGCTCAGTAGTACAGTACAAAAGTGTAACATGATATGTGTTCCGAGTTTGTGGGTCCTTCGTAAAATGCACGCTGCAGCTAACGTGAAACAACGTTAGGCACAAAAGCAAAATCAGGTCTACATTTCACCGCTTCCAATGCGACGACTTGTCCGTGCAGTTTGCGTGAAAGAGGTGGCAAACATAGTTTTGCTAATATTGCATATTAATATTGCATATTTTCTGAAATAACTTTGGCGCTGCACTGCTAGTAAAAGACAAACTAATGATAGGTTCCCAAAAGTTTGTTAATTGCGGCAACACTAGAGTATATTGTCCACACTTGCACATGCGTGCAAACGTATGCACAGGCGCTGGGGCTTACCGTGTTTGCAGATGAACGTTAGATAAGTGAAATATGTCCGGAGCACAGAAAGTTTATCCAAAGGCCATGTCCTACAACTTTATCCACGTTTCCCACAGCATTCCAAACAGTGTTCAGACCAAAGACCGTCGGCTTTGCGGAGCACTTCATCTGGTGCTCTGCAAGGGGGAGACAGTATTCAGTTACAGTCAGCTAAGTCCTTACGATTTACCGGTTTGAAGTAAAATAGATACAATGTATGTGGAAGTCTTGTATCTCATGGTTTTGTTTCAACTAAGTCACCGTGCATCTGAGCCTTATTTGCGTGAACACCACCAAAAGCCATCTATTCACCCCTGTGTGGCCATATGCAATGGGTTCGTCCTCGCTCGTCTTGCTGTAAAGATTTACCTGCAATTGTAGACTGCATCAGAAAACAAACCAGCCGAATGCTCGAATGCTTTAAGAAAAACGCACACACACGTATCGATGTTAATATTTTATCTATTTATTTGTTTTACAATGGCGTCTATAGGTTAGAGTACAGTCTTTACCTAGAGTTGTTTGCACACTAGTTTCAGTTTGCCCAAAGTTTGAGATGTGTCCTTGGAACAGCTAACACGCAGTAACCGTAAACTCTAAATCCACCTGGTGACAGACATGGTTTTAGTAAGAACGGTGTGTAGGCTACGATGAAAAGGTGATGGGGGTGGGGGGGTGGGGGGGGGGCGGTAGTGTACGCTTGTCTGTTATGTTATTCTTTTGCATGAGCTGGATATCAGCCAGATCCAACATTATTATCACTAGGCCAACACCGCCACCCTGCGGTGGCTTTTGGAACTAGTATAGTTTGGCCGTTGCAGTCAAAGCCGGGTTTTCTCTCGCACTCGATTAATAACCTACTGTTTAGGCGACGCCTCTGACCTAATCTGGGAATCTGATTGGCCATTCCAGGTTCCCCCTTGAATTTCATTCGCTAACACTGATGATTGACAGTTCACTGCACGTCTTTGTAAGAAGCACTTTTTTCAAGCTGGGGAGCAAGAAAAGGTAAATATTTGCGCAGTCAAATCACTGAGAGGAAATGGAGAGGTTCTACAGTGAAACTATTATTATGATGTACGTTTTAAGAAGTTGCTCTCTACTTAATCAGATAAAAGATGCCAGTTCAAATGGTACTGGTTGCTCAGGGGCATCACCAGGGAGGGAAAAGTTAGGATGATTCCAAGGGCCTGGCACTGATAGGGGCCCATAGAGAACATTTGAATATTATAATCAATGTTTGGGAGGCCCAGAATAATTTTCTGTCATAGGGCCCAAAATGTCTAGCAGCGCCACTGTAGTTGCTTGTTGTTATGATGAACAATTGGAAATTACGTAACATATTTCAATTCGTGCATATCTCCATCTATGTCTAAAACACCAATTTTCTCTCCATTGGATCGCTCTCACAGTATTAGTCACGTGCACATCGCGCACATTGCCTATAAAAGTGCATAATCTGATCTTTTAAATGGTACTATTTCCTAATTGCTGTGGTTTGTGAGAAAATGTACTTTCAAATTAGTTCATCAATTTAATAATTTAACCAATTGAGTATATCGCATTCCTCTCTAAAACAACACTCTTTTCTCTGTTGAACTGCTCTCTCACACACACACAGCATATGGTCTACCATACGGTATATAATGTGAAAGCACACAACCTGAACTTTGCAATAATTGGTTGAGTTACCGTGATAAATTGTTCACCAGACAGATAACATGAAGTTGCCTGTAATCATATTTTATTCTGCATTCCTCTCAGTGCAGTAGCTTAAGAACTCTACAGACTTTAAAAGAGATGTCAAAACATCTAAACAATCTTTAAAAGAGATGTCAAAACATCTAAACAATCTTGAATCCAAAGCTAAAGATATTTCCAGCACAGATGTCTAAAATTATAGGCTACATTCTTGGCTACTGTAATCCACTGTTTGAAATGTTCAGAGAGCTTTTTTGTTCTTCTGTAAAGTAAGCTATTTACTTCAGAGCTAAAATCTAACATTTATAGGCATGGTTGCATTTTTGGAAGATTATATTTTTAAGGTAGTCTAGCCTACAGAATGAGGATGTGTATAATTTAGCATGTGAGTAAATTGTGAATCTTATGTGAACATGTTTTTATCAAGCCAGTGAAAAATGTAACAATTCTTTAAAAGCAAAGTTTGAAATGAGACTTGTTTCTCGTCCACAGTAGGCTAAAAAACAAAGAGAGGAAAGTAGAGGTTGAGAAGAGAGTTTCCCCCAGTAAGTTACTTGAACCTAAATAAGAGGGATTTTGAGCAATTGTGTGTGTGTGTGTGTGTGTGTGCTTTAGCTACAATACAGTTTGGTTGTGGAGCAAACTCTGTACTCACCAGGGGCGTAACGTAGTTCTGCCAGGTTGTGGTGTAACTGTAGGTTCAGCAGGTGCAGCCGCATCTGGGGGCCCGTCGCAAGAGAATGCTGAAGATGCAAAGGTGAAACATGTTTGAAGCTGTTTTATATTATTTAAGAAATACAGGCCATACCTTATAGGCTCATATAGGCTCATATAGGCTCATATAGGCTCATACAGGCTCATACAGGCTCATATAGGCTCATATAGGCTCATATAGGCTCATATAGGCTACCCCCAAAATGAATGAGAGTGAAGGGAAGTGAAGTGCAAACTGTGCACTGTGTCAGGGTGTGCATGTAGAAAATGTACCCTAATGCAGTGGTGTCAGACTCAAACACACACACACACATTTACATTACACAATCATGTAGGTTTACACATGATCTGAAAGTGGCCTAAATCTTGGGCCGGTTAGCTATTCTATTATTGCTAGGAATGCACCAATCTGACTTTTTTAGTTCTAATACTGATTCTGATACATGGGTTTGCAGTCGATACCCAAAACTGATCCCCACTATATCCCCACTAAATTAGGAGATAGGCATCATCCTCAGGTTTTATTGCCCAACTCTTTTAACAGGGCATTATTTTCCAAGCCAAGATAGAAAAAAACGTGTGCCAGTGTCATTACATTGTATTTTTGTATTTGATGTTTGTGGGCCTAATTAGATGCCTGTCACTTTAAATTTCTCGGCAGGAACCTAAGCTGCTGCACTTCGGTGAAACAAAGTTTGTTTCTGGTGGAAATCTGTAATGTTGATTATGGCTTCTACTGTATTAGTTTAAATAAATATTCATAAAAACATAAGCAGAATGTTTATTGGATTATAGGAGAGATGTGCCTTGCAATGTGCAATTTTTGTTATCCTTTTGGTGAGTAACATTACTGACAAGCAGACTCAACATGAGTTAAGTTCGCTAACAGGAATCATTCAGGTTAAATATTTGCAGGTTGTTCACTGAAACTGACAGTAAATGATATGATAGCACTTATAATAGCTATAGAAAATCTGATCTGTGTGTTCATACCTTACATCTGCACCTAGCGGACATGCTAATACCATGTCTTTGCAAGCCAGCTGAGCGCTACACCCCTGACGTTACACCCCTGAAGCCTATCTTTCAAGTATCTATTTCAGGTCTACAGGATCTTTCTTTCTTTCCTTCTTTGTTTGTCTCCAGAGGCTGACTGGCTCCTCTATTCCAGCTGTTTATTCATTTATTTATTCAGTCCTTTGGTTCTTTATTTGCACTTAATGCAGCTATTCATGTTTCATTTCGTTCACTTCAGTTCTATTTATACTGTGCCTTTTACAATTGGATTGTCTCCCAACAGCAACAGGGCCAAGGAAAAACTCCCTTGTGGTAGTAAGTATAGGAAGAAACCTTGGGCAGATTCATGGCTCAAGGGGTCATGCAGGAAAAGTACAACAGTAGTTATCATGATACGCTACAGTTTGTCCCTGATTTAGCTGATAGCTGAGGGTTATAATAATTCCAAAATATTGTCCCACAACATGAAATGGCAGTCAGGCCTGTGGTGATTCTTAAGTTATGGATGGACAGTGTAGTAGCAGCCAGGCATAGTGTTAAAGTCAAAGATGCACTGCTCTGTCTTCTGTTTGCTAATTTCTGTAAAGCACATTGAACTGCCTAGAGAATGACATCACCACAGATATAAACTGCCTAGAGAATGACATCACCACAGATATAAACTGCCTAGAGAATGACATCACCACAGATATAAACTGCCTAAAGTAGTGTAGTGGTTCTCATTCTGTCATCCCCCACTTTGGAAGGGGGAGAATTTTCACGCCCCACCTGCCCCCCAGTTTGCAAAATGGGTCAAATTTTACATTATCGGACATTTTGGTGTCTTGTGTTTTTTATTCCTTTCTTTTCTATAATGAAGTATTGAACCGTATTGAACCGTATTGAACCGTATGGAACCGTATGGAACCGTATTGAACCGTATTGAACCGCATGGGCCCTTGGTTATTTTCAGGGTAATTTCACTACCTTTAGACACAGAGCGTAATCCTAATCCCCAGTGCAAGGGCACTGAAGTCATGTTTGCATTTGTGCCCTGACTAACCTGGGAAACAACCCTTTGATATGGAAAGGAAATGAATGATGTTGTGGTGGGGATT
>JAIFZK010000143.1:942500-980000 GCA_027481765.1 Tenualosa thibaudeaui | reverse complement strand
CTTCTCCTGCCCTTCTCCTTTCCTTCTCCTGCCCTTCTCCTTTCCTTCTCCTGCCCTTCTCCTTTCCTTCTCCTGCCCTTCTCCTTTCCTTCTCCTGCCCTTCTCCTTTCCTTCTCCTGCCCTTCTCCTTTCCTTCTCCTGCCCTTCTCCTTTCCTTCTCCTGTCTCCTGTTATTTTGTAATTGCCAAACAGGTTAACTGATCCATTGTAGCTGTTCAATCCATCGTCAATAATCACTAATATCAAATCACTTGTTCCCTGTCAGTCAATTTCAGTCTTTAAATACTCTGTAGCCTATCTGCAGTTTTAGGACACGTACATGACACATGTAGGGCATGTATAATGCAGTATGTGTACCATAAAATCTGAATGTATAACATGCAGCATTTTTGTGTGAGCTAAATGCAATATAGTAATATAGTATAATACACTTTTATTTGTGACCAAAATATTACATAATTTTCTTCATTATGAGCTGCTCCTATGAATAACATAGAACAACTGTTAAACTCAGATGGCATTTAAACCAGGGCAGTGAGTTGGGAAGTTGGGTAGCTGGCACTGCACAGCAGTACCCTTCTGTGTAATTGACCCACAGTGCGCACCGCAATGATCTGGCATACTTTTCCCCCTAGTCGTCTAGATGCGCGTCGGGGTCCCGTGCTATACCACAGCAAAGTAGTTCAGTTACTGAAACTCAACCTTACTGAAACTAACAAGCTATTTTCGTTCAGTTAACGCCCGTAATAAACACACACGCTGACCAGAAACTCTTGGGACACATCCAGGTTACTCCATAAATACAGATTAGTGAATATTTTTACTGCTTATACGAATGACAAAGAGACGGAGGTCGACTGTAAAGTTGCAAACTACCAAACAGTCCAATAATTATTGCTCTCCCTGTCATGCTGTGATTTGCGGAGACAGGATCTGCCGTTTTGACCGTTGGCGTTAAGAAGTGTGTATGTCTTATTTGTAGACTTTACCATCTCATTCTAGCAGAACAATTATATATTTCCTTCACATGACAAATTCCAGCGGCTCATTTATTTGTGACTTTGAGTTTGACAACATAGATGCTCTTGTTTTGAGAAGCAGGCAAGCGCTAACATTCTCGTTTTAGAGAAATTCGATATGACTGAAAGACGTTAAATTTGATACAGGGATTAGTCTCATCATCTGTAGAAAAAAATTACAGAGAACATGACTTCCGTGTCCTCAATGGTAACATTTGACTAAGACAAGCTTAGTACGAGAACAGATTTGAAAAGAGCTTGAATCAGAATCAGTTTACAATCAGAATAAGTAAACAAGGAATTTGACGACGGTAGAAATGTATTCTCTATACATTCAGCTTATAGACATGTAGTAGTATACTTTCAATAGACAAATAGTAATATATAAACATTCAATAGACAAATAGTAATATAGAAACATCATATATAAACACATACTGTAACCTACAGTAGACAACACTATACATACACATATTTGCATAATATGCAAATAAGATGTAATATTCAAGACAAAGTACACATGGAGTTATGTGAAACAAATCATTTTTTTTTTACAGTAGGCCTAGATTTGACAAAAAAAAATCAATCCTTTTAAAACTGCTACTACACTGTCAAGTTTTGCCAAATGCAATAAGATGTCATGACCTGAACTGCTCTAGAGGTGTATTAAACCGTCTCTGGTATAGGAGCATAGGGCAGTATGCATAGCGGATCCGTTGTCAATCGGTTACTTCAGTTACAGTGCGTCTTAAAAACTGGGGTCTTTTCTGCCAGTTTACCGCATTGAACAATTTGAAGCACAGCGTTGGCCTACTCTCTGTGTAACGTTAGCCATGTATCAGATGTCCGACTAAATTAAATTTAACAGCACCGACACAGTGAGCAGGATTAACATTACAGTTGTGCAAATCGAATATTCTAGAGAGCTACATTGTACACTGGTGCAAATATTCATAATGGCAAAGTCACACCATGCACAGTAGCTAAGGGCTAACACGCCCATTAGCGGGCTATACCAAGTGCATTAATTATGTTGGATCAAATGCAACTAAACCTCCTTAAGCAGAGTTATGGCTTTAAAAGTTGGAATGTGTCAGCCAACAACAATAAAACCCACAAGATAACATTAATGTAAGGTTTGTCTTTCTGCCAGAAAAATATACAAACTACACATTAATTTGTAGATTATCCATATTTTTCAGTTGACCAACGGAAGCATCAGTACTACTACTCCTGTAAGCAATTCTGCCTATAGACGTTTGATGGTTTGTAGCAGGCTAACCCTCAAAACGCCTGAATTTATCCACATGACAACTTTCATACATGTCCATACAATCTTATTTTCAACAAGTAAGGTCAGCCAGTTTGCTGTGTACACTGATTATGTCCAATTTGCCTGTTAGCAAGCTAACCGGAGGTGATGTTAAATGTTAGCAAATACAAATTTGGCAAATTTAACTGCTAATGTACATATTCGGGGCAATGGTGGGCACATTACTTGGCAGCCTCTGCCACCGGTGTGTTAATGTATGTGTGTGAATGGGTGAATGTGTGGCACACACTGCGTATTGAGTACTCGCAGGAAAAGAGAAGTGCTATATAAAGATCCTGTGAATTCAGGAGGAGGTACTGAGTGTAACTGCTATCCTTTCTGTTTGGGGAAAAAGATGGAAGACTCAGAATTTCCACTATTCTTGACACAAAGGGGATTAAAACAAAAGATACTGAAAAGGTCACAGCGACCTCTCTTCCCTCGCTCTCCAACATCTACAACACCCACTGTGCACAAAGCCACAAGCATGAGTGTGTGTTAAAGACTCAACACTCCTGTCCCATGGACTGTTCTCTCTACTGCACAGGGTAAAGGTACCGCAGTATAACTGCCTGCACCTCCAGAATGGGGAGGAGCTTCTTCCCTCAAGCAGTCAGACTGTTGAACAACAAAACATGACACGTTTATTCACACTGAACTGAATGCACATCTGCACTTTTCCTGTGCTGCTAAATATTCTAAATTCTACCTCCACCACACTGTGAATCTATCTACAACAATCAGTGCTCTGTTACAAGTCTACTAATGCCCTGTCTTAGTGTATGTTGTGTGACACACTTTATGTATATTTATAATGTATGTGCACTAAATGTCACCTAATTGCACTAAATGTACCCTAAGTGCACTAAATGTAGCCTAAGTGTGCACTAAATGTAACCTAAGTGCACTAAATGTAACCTATGTGCACTAAATGTAGCCTGTCTCAAATGCCTTTCTATACATCTTAAACATAGCACCACTTGACTCCATTCGTCTGGCTGAAATGACAATAAAACCCACTTGAAACTAGTAATTCAGGCGAGTAAGAGACAAACTAAAAGACTAAATAGTTCATCACATGGATGTAAAGACAGAAAATGACCACTTTCATACTTGTGTCAACACCATGTCCACATTAGCATCACTTCATACTGTGTGCATCACACACACCTGAACACATCAGCTAACACCTGGACACACACACACACCTGGACACATCAGCTAACACCTGGACACACACACACACCTGAACACATCAGCTAACACCTGGACACACACACACACCTGAACACATCAGCTAACACCTGGACACACACACGCACTGGACACATCAGCTTACACCTGGACACACACGCCTGAACACATCAGCCAACACCTGGACACACACACGCCTGAACACATCAGCTAACACCTGGACACACACACGCCTGAACACATCAGCTAACACCTGGACACACACACACTGGACACATCAGCTAACACCTGGACACACACACACACTGGACACATCAGCTAACACCTGGACACACACACACTGGACACATCAGCTAACACCTGGACACACACACGCCTGAACACATCAGCTAACACCTGGACACACATGCCTGAACACATCAGCTAACACCTGGACACACACGCCTGAACACATCAGCTAACACCTGGACACACACACACTGGACACATTAGCTAACACCTGTACACACACACACACTGGACACATCAGCTTACACTTGGACACACACACACACTGGACACATCAGCTTACACTTGGACACACACACACACTGGACACATTAGCTAACACCTGGACACACACACACACTGGAAACATCAGCTTACACTTGGACACACACACACACTGGACACATCAGCTAACACCTGGACACACACACACACTGGACACATCAGCTTACACTTGGACACACACACACACTGGACACATCAGCTTACACTTGGACACACACACACACTGGACACATCAGCTTACACTTGGACACACACACACACACTGGACACATCAGCTTACACTTGGACACACACACACACTGGACACATCAGCTTACACTTGGACACACACACACACTGGACACATCAGCTTACACTTGGACACACACACACACTGGACACATCAGCTTACACACACATTGTAAAATGCACCACAGACACCAAAACTGCAGCCTTCTGTCAACAGGAAACCTGAGTAGGAGTGCACAGTAAACACACCAACAAAAACCACACACACACATACACATACACACACACACACACACATACACACACACACACAGCATTGCGAAACACAGAAACAAAAACCACACACACACACACAGCATTGTGAAACACAGAAATGGCGTCCGTGCCCCTTTGCACTGTGAAACACACAACTGTCCCTCTGCATGCTTTAGTGTTTCACTGCAAAAGGAAAGAAACTCACTGTAAAGTGAGTGACTCAATAAAGTACATCCATCTATCTATCTATCTATCTATCTATCTATCTATCTATCTATCTATCTATCTATCTATCTACATATCTAGATATGCGTTTGCAAGACCAAAGAGTGTGATGTATGCGTTTGCAAGACCAAAGAGTGATGTATGCGTTTACAAGACCAAAGAGTGTGATGTATGCGTTTGCATTATTGATTTGCCTCAAAAAAAAGTTACTTTTGTTTGCATTAATCATATGCATGAAGGCATTAACACTGACAGCACTGATTCAGACATGTTGCTGGCATCTTTTTCATGAACACAACGTCTATGGCTGCTGTGATTTAAAAACATGATTTAAAGAAAGAGAGAACAGGGTAGGCGTGTGTGGGGAGGGAAGGAGAGGAAAGAAGGGAAGATAGAGAGAGGGATTCAGAGAACAGGCCCTGATAAATGCCCTATAACTCAGAAGAAATAAAATAATGACCACATTTTTTCAGGCTCAGGGGCTAAGCCCCCTCTGTCATTCAAACTCAAAGCTAGGCACGACCCTGAATGCAAATATATAATTTTACAACTGATGGTAGAAATGTTCTGAACAAAATGAGCAAAACTATGCATCAGTAATCAGTATTATGTCATTTCCAGTAGGCAACTTAGTACTTACCTGTGGATACATTTACATTTACATTTAAGCATTTAGCAGAAGCGACTTACAAAAGAGGAGAACATTGAAGCTGCAACACAATGAAAGAAACTAACAAAGAGTGCATATTGCTAACATAAAAACTGCACTATTTTAAGTTGAAAGTGCAATAGTGTAATAAAAAGTGCAGTATAAAAGAGAAATTAAGTATAAAATGTTGTGCATTCTCAAAATTTAGGCCAGGAGAGTTTTTTGAAGGTGGAGAGAGTATCAGTTGATCTGGTAGCACTTGGAAGGTCATTCCACCAGCGTGGAACCATACATGAGAAGAGTCTGGACTGACCTGTGCAAGGTGTTGGCCGTGCTAGATAACGTTCCTTAGAGAAGTGAAGTGGTCGGCGGGTGACATAGGGCTTCAGGAGAGAATTCAGGTAGATGGGAGCAGAGCCATCAATCACCCTGAAGGCCACCATAAGTGCCTTAAATTTAATGCGAGCAGCCAAGGATAGCTAGTGGAGTTGGAGCTGGAAGACCTGATAGGAAGGCATTGCAGTAGTCAAGACGAGAGATAACCAGAGTCTGTACCAGGAGATGGGTTGCATCTTGGGTTAGGTACAGCCTTAGGTACAGCAGTTCAGTTTTGGATAGATTTAGCTGGAGGTGATGTCCTTTCATCCATGCAGATATCAGAAAGACAGTCCAAGATCCGTGTTGACACCGTGGAGTCGTCAGGCGGAAAGGACAGATAGAGCTGGGTATCATCAGCATAGCAGTGATGAGAGAAGCCATGGGAGTGGATGATCGAGCCCAGTGAGGTGATGTACAAGGCAAAGAGAAGGGGCCCCAGCACAGAAGAGATACAGGCCGGTAGTTCTCCACTTGAGTGAGAGCAAGTCATGTTTTTTTGAGCAGTGGTGTTACCTGGGCTTGTTTGAAGGTGGTGGGAAATGTACCCCTAGTTAGTGAAGCATTGGCCACATGTGTGGTTGCTGTCACAATGGTGGGGGTTATGGCCTGAAGAAGGGTTGTTGGGATAGGGTCCAGAAGACAAGAGGTAGGCCGGCTGTCTGTGAGAAGCTTGACTGACATGTTTTGTCAGTCTGTTTTGAACATATCTAAACATCTGCAAAATGTGCAGTAAGTAAGATAAGAGTTAAGGATCTCTAAGTGTTTTCAAACTGCTGGCTGAAAGATTAGGTGTTAACATGTGGTGCATTGTGTGGTCCTTGTGGGTTTCGATGTAAATTTGTAAATAAGATGTAGTTTCAGAAATACTTCAAACATCTGTAGAAATATGGAAACCACCTTCTTATATGAGTCACAAACACACATACACACACACACCAAAAAAGTCTATCACACACAGATCAAGTCTCACACACACACACAGAAATAAATGACCCCTTTTGAAAAGTAACATTTTAAACAATATGTCCATGAAAACAAAAAATATTTCCATATTACTTTTGCAGACTTAGTTTAATATCACATCTGCATAACATACAACAAAAATGTTTGCTTATTAATATGACTTAGATTATATATTTTTCAGTTTTACTCAAATTAGGGGGGAGCAAAAATGAGTACACCCCCAACAAAACTACTGCATCTAGTATTTTGTATGGCCTCCATGATTTTTAATGATGGCACCAAGTCTTCTGGGCATGGAATGACCTGTTTCAGAGACCCTATGTTGGATGGAGAGTGATGCTCCACTTGTCTCTTCAGAATTCCCCATAGGTGTTAGATTGGGTTCAGAACATGCTTGGCCACTGAATCACTCTCACCCCGTTCCTCTTCAGAAAGCCAACAGTGGCCTTAGATGTGTGTTTAGGATCATTGTCATGTTGGAAAAGTGTACCACGACCAAATGCACGGAGTGATGGTAGCATTTTCTTTTTCAGTATAGAGCAATACATCTCTGAATTCATGATGTCATCAATGAAATGCAGCTCCCAACACTCAGCACTCATGCAGCCCCACATAAGGACACTGCCACCACCATGCATCACTGTAGGCACCATGGACAACCAGGATGTCTCTGTGATATGGTCGCAGTTCCATTTTTCTTAAATCTTTGTACCACTTTTGCTACAGTATTCTGACTAATAAGTAAATCCTGGCTGATCTACTTGTAGCCTTTACCTCTCTGGTGTGAGGAAATCATTTTCTTGTGCCATTTCTCTTCCATGTGGTGCCATTGCTGACAGCAGGAAATGGGGAGGGGTTTTCTTAAGAGTAAAACCCTTTTATAGTCAACTATCTGCTGGACTGATTGAATAGTTAGACTCACCTGTGGTTGAATTCTTGGTAAATCAGACATTTGCAGTCTAAAATCTTGCTTTGCCCTGAGACTTTCAGTGGGGTGTACTCATTTTTGCCCCCCCTAATTTGAGTACAACTGAAAAATATGTAATCTGAGTTATATTATTACGCAAACGTTTGTGTTGTATGTTACGCAGATGTGATATTAAAGTTAGTCTGTGAACATTTTTTAAATATTTTTTGTTTTCATGGACATATTGTTTAGAATGTTACTCAAAGGGGGTGTACTCATTTATGCTGAGCACTGTGTTTATACACAGTTGTAACTGTGCAAAACAACTTCTCATACATGTTCTCATATCTTACACTCAGACCATTAAAAGCTAAAACACTGTAGCAGTCATTGGACAATGCACTCATAAACTACCTGGAATGCACATACAATGCACGCCTGAATGTTACAGTAATTCTCTTTGAATAAGAGCATCTGTTGAATGCATGGCTCACCTCTCTCACACACTCTTCCTGTGTTTGGGATCAACTCTCACCTCAGCGCTGCCTGTGCTCTCTGATCTGATCAGAATCAGTTTTTATTGGCCAAGTATATTTACATACACAAGGTGTTTACACAAGGTGTTAGCTCTCTATACACTTAACAAATAGACATGTAAGTCAACATAATAATCCAGGGCAAATAATCCAGTGTTCAAATACGGCAGAGTATTCAAGGCAGCGTAGTGGCAGTGGGATGTAGAGTGCAAAAGATAATAGTGCACGTGTAATCCAATAATGTAAATTAATGTGCAAGATGCATACTGGATGATAAAGTATGTAATGTGTAGGAGAAGTGGGCGAATGGCCAAAGTGGGGATGACCCAACTTATCCACAGTTCAGGAGAGCGATGGCAGTGGGAACATTTTGCCTCACAAAGAGAAAGTAGGCATCCTGTTCAAATATAACGAGTGTGGATTGAGGGTCAGGAGGTGGAGGGGTAGCCAAATTGGTCTGGGGTGGGGGAGGGGTATGAATGTCTCCCTCTCAAACCTGCAGAACAAGGCATTCAGGTCATCAGAAAGTCCATTGTTAGCCTCAGCAATGGGGGATGGTTTTCTTGTAGCTGGTAATGTCTTGAAGGCCTCTCCACAGTGCTGTGGAGTGGTGAAGTGGTGAAAGCCTCTCCACAGTGCTGTGGAGTGGTGAAGTGGTGAAAGCCTCTCCACAGTGCTGTGGAGTCCTTAACTGACATTTTTTTCAGCTTTTCAGAATCGCTCCTTTTAGCTACTCTGGTCTCCTTGGTCAGAGTGTTTCTCAGTTGGTCAGCGTGTTTCTGAGTTGCTGGTACAGCATCTTGTCTCCTTTGCTTTAGGCCTCCTCCTTTGCCTGGTGTAATTGACTCAGTTTAGCAGTGAACCATGGTTTATTGTTGTTGAAGACTAGAACCATGGTTTATTGATGTTAAAGACTAATACTATGGTTTATTGATGTTAAAGACTAATACTATGGTTTATTGATGTTAAAGACTAATACTATGGTTTATTGGTTTATTGTTGTTGAAGATGCAGAAATTCTTTGTTGGCACACACACTCTCTTGCAAAAACTACTGTAGGATGTCACAGTGTCAGTAAGTTCATCCAGGTCCTCTGTGGCCTCTTCAGAAACACTCCAGTCTGTAGCCAAAACAGTCTTTCAGTTCTTCCTTCACCTCATTAGTCCACTTCACTGTTCTGATTGCAGGCTCTGCAGTTTTCAATTTTTGTCTGTGAGTGACAGGGTGGTGGTGACGTGGTGGTTAAGGAACATGGCTAGCATGCTAGTAGTCTGGAAATTGTGGGTTTGAATCAGCTGCCACTGTTGTGCCCTAGAGCAAGGCACTCAATTCTAAGTTGCAAAAAAAATCCAAATCTTAAGATCCTAACTAACCCAAGTCTCACCAGCGCACCGGCATGTTTCCATCGTCTGCACTTCCTTGTCCCACAAACAGGGGCTGCTTCTCCAATCAAAAGTTCTAGGAACTTTCCAGATGGATGAACTTAGGTGAAGTTGCTTCTGCAGTTTGGTTCTTCATAGAAAATAGGTCCTGATCTGGCTTCCGTAAGTGTTACTGTATCTCCTACTCTCTGATCTAATCTGACTTCCAGGTGGAACCAGAGAGGGTCTTGTCAATGATCTTTGATATTACTGGATCTCAAACATTATATGTATTTGCACTCTGATCTGACTTCCATAGGTGTCCCCTCATCATTTGCAGCAAGTCTGAAGAATAATGAGTTACAGTTTTCAAGTCACTACTCATGTGATCAGTTTTCAAGAATTAGAGTTCAAGTCACTGAGCACTTGGGTCACTAGCATCAAGAGTGGACACATACACACACAGAGACACACATGCACACACACACAAACACAATCTAAACAAACAGTCTGTTAGTTTGAATAAAGTGGGGTTGGTGCAAGATGCAAGATGGCAGCGCGGACACACGCAGCGGCTGCTCTCCGTCCCAACGTTACAGTGTTTTCGTGTGTTTTGTTGTGTAAACATCATTGTTTTTGTTCAATGACGTCTTCGTCATGTCAGCCTCCTCAAGGGCGTACATACAGCCGGGAGTTTCTGCTCAACATCAGAACTAAAAAGAACTCATACGTGGAAATGTACGCTCGCTGGATAACAAGCTGGACCATGTACATTTACTTTGGAATACTTTGGAATAAAGTCAGTGAGAGAGAGTTGTGTCCTTGTGTTCATGGAAACATGGCTTAACGATAATATCCACCACAGGAGTACTCCAAGGATCTGTGGTGGGGCCCCTTCTCTTCGCCCTGTACATCACCTTGCTGGGCTCAATCATCCACTTCCATGGCTTCTCTTATCACTGCTATGCTGATGATACCCAGCTCTATCTGTCCTTTCCACCTGACGACTCCACGGTGTCAACACGGATCTCAGACTGTCTCTTTTATATATCTGCATGGATGAAAAGACATCACCTCCAACTAAATCTCTCCAAAACGGAACTGCTGGTCCTCCCAGCCAAATAAGCCATCTATTACAACATCAGTATCAATGTTGACTCCCTCTCTGTTTCTCCCACCAAAGTGGCAAGAAACCTAGGTGTCATGATCGATGACCAGCTGATCTTTGCAGATCACGTTGCCTCTGTGGCTTGGTCGTGCCGTTTTTTCCTATTCAACATAAGGAAGATCAGGCCGTACCTAACCCAACATGCAACCCAGCTCCTGGTATAGACCCTGGTTATCTCTCGTCTTGACTACTGCAATGCCCTCCTATCAGGTCTTGCAGCCTGTGCGGTGAGACCGCTACAGATGATCCAGAATGCAGCTGCACGTCTGGCCTTTAACCAGCCAAAAAGGGCACATGTCACACCTCTGTTCATTGAACTCCACTAGCTACCCTTGGCTGCTCACATCGAATTGTAGGCACTTATGGTGGCCTACAGGGTGATTGATGGCTCTATCTGATTTTTATTTTATTGATGGCCCATCTACCTGAATACTCTCTTGAAGCCCTATGTCACCCGCTGTCCACTTCGCTCCTCTAAGGAACGTTATCTAGCACGGCCAACACCTTGTGCAGGTCAATTCAGACACTTCTCATGTTTGGTTCTGCGCTGGGGGAATGACCTTCCAAGTGCTTGCAGATTAACTGATACCCTCTCCACCGTCAAGAAACTCTTGAAGACCCAGCTCTTCCAAGAATATCTCCTGGCGTAAATTTTGAGAATGCACTTAACAACTTATACTTAATTTCTCTTCTGCACTTTATTACACTATTGCACTTTCAACTTAAAATAGTGCAGTTTCTATGTTAGCAATATGCACTCTTTGTTAGTTTCTTTCATTGTGTTGTGTCTTTGGATAAAAGCGTCTGCTAAATGCTTAAATGTAATGTAAATGTAAAGACCCTCCCGGTGACCAGGTGCTGACACTATCCCCTGACAGCGTGAGAAGATCCCTCAGCAGGATTAATGTACACAAAGCTTCGGGACCAGACAACATCCCTGGTCGTGTACTGAGAGACTGTGCTGTGGAACTCACAGATGTCTTCACAGACATTTTCAATACTTCTTTGAGCCAGGCTGTCATCCCCACATGCCTCAAAACCTCCACCATCATCCCCGTGCCAAAGAAGTCGTCCCCATCCTGCCTCAACGTCCGGTTGCGCTCACCCCCATACTCTTGAAGTGCTTCAAACGGCTAGCCATGCAACACATTAAGACATCTCTCCCCTCCACCCTGGACCCAACCAATGATGCCTCATGAGACTCGTATGTTAGAATGCTGTTCATTGACTTCAGTTCAGCATTTAACACAATCGTACCCCAGCAACTCATAATCAAACTAGACAGGCTGGGAATTAGCACCTCGATGTGCAATTGGCTGCTGTATTTCCTGACAGGAAGACCACAGGCAGTACAGGTTGGCAGCAACACCTCCACCTCCATCACACTGAACACAGGGGCTCCCAAAGGGTGTGTGCTGAACCCCATCCTCTTCACTCCTCTTACCCACGACTGCACACCGTCACACAGCTCCAACCTCTTTACCAAGTTTGCGGTTTTTGGGTCACATCAGCCACACTCACCACTTCCCTCTCCCGCTGCCCTTAGTGTAAGCGTCCCAGTCCAGGGAAACTTACCTAAGGCACATCTTAGGTCTTAGGTCTTACACCCATCACTCCCCTCTCCTGCTGTTCTTAGTGTAAGTGTCCCAGTCCAGGGAAACTTACCTAAGGAACATCTCTCCTCTCCCAAGAACTCATCAGACATCTCTCTCCTATGGAGTTCCTCTCTTACTGTTCCACAGTAATTGGATGTACAGCAATTGAATGTACACTTCTGTTTTTTGCACTACAACAAATGACACTGCTGCTTAAATGACACCATTTGAGCTTCATTACGCTACACACTGTGGATTGGGTATTTCACTTATTTGTATTATATACAAGCCTATTTGTACTTTTTGCTATGTGTATATTGTCCTTGCTCTGTGTATATCGTTAAGCTTTGTCACTATATTTATTGTCATTATATTGATATTTGTTTATAAGGTGTTCACTGTGGGTCTAGGGAGTCCTGTAATTTCAAATCCTATGTGTGCAACCTGTACATATGGCTTTTGACAATAAAGCTGACTTTGACTTTGAATCTAAAGAGCAGCTTCACTTTGAAACCACCAAAGAGGTTGTTGTTGTTGGATCTAAATAAACAAACAACAAGCTGTTTACAAGAGGCTGAGATCTTAATAGATACACCATGAGCTGTTTACCACAGGCTGAGATCTTACTATGTACACAGTGAGCTGTTTACCACAGGCTGAGAGCCATGCACCAAATCTCCAGTAAGAAATGACCCTGTTTTCACCGAAATAAGATTTCCAGTAACAGACCAACAGCCAAAACCTTCCCCACTATGGTTTGCTTTCCGTGCTCATCTAGGGTGTGGACCTGAAAATCCATATTACATCACAAATCTTGTTTACACGCTTTGTTCATTTGACAGTTTCTGCCCATTGCTGACACTAAAAACCACATTTTCGACCAAAGCTCCAAAAAAGTATGTAAACACATTGGGACACATGATATACCTTAAACACATTGGGACAGTTCTTTAAACACATGTTCTGCCTGAATTTTGTTTAAAATTGTGCAAAACACCTTTTCTTAACTACACACCTTTTCATACACTGGACACGGTCCATTAAAACAACAGCAATCTTGGGGAAAACACCTATTAAAAATGCAAATGACATATAAGTTTCACTTTGATCCAAATGTGAGTGGTTTATCTCCAGGTGTTATTGACTTGTGAGTTTTTACACACCAATGTCTGCTAAATGTGTTTAAGCAATGGGCAAAACCTGTAATGGGAAATTTTCAGTGTTAAATGTTACACAAATATATTATGGTTCATGTTGCCTATATAGAAATATAAAAATGGCCAGCAACAATAACCTGAAACAATTACTTGGTTACTAATGTTACTAATTATAATGCACTTTTTAGGTTAGTCACTGTAACAATTCATTTTAACAATGAATCATTATTTTTATACATTCAAATATATGCATAAACTATGAATCTTATTGTTTGGATGTACATAATAAAGCAGATCTGTGTTACCTAAAACAAACATCTTATCTGTCCGAGTGGCTCCTTAACATGTACAATGACAGTAAAAATTTCACACTCAGTGCTCTGTGTCTAACCGCCTGATGTGCAGATAGGGGCTTTCCTTTTCTGTCCCCGTGAGAACAGCCTAGAGCCCTCAGTACAGCTCTTCTGTGCGTGTGTGTGCGTGTGTTTTAAGATATATAGATAGTTCTTGCTTGTGCAGTGTGTGTGTGTGTGTGTGTGTGTAATTGTTTTCCAGTCATTGTGTTCCACAGAGGTTTCCGTTCCCATGGCGCCCACACAGGCCTATGCGGCGTGATAAGGCACCATGCACCTCCCAACAGGACCAACAAAACTCAAAACTGCCTTCCTTATTCCTAGCCCATCATGGATTGCACACACACACACACACACACACACATGCATCATGTGTCACTAGATGTGGCCGTCAATCAGTCAACGTCTCCCTAAGAGACCTGGAGATTCCTTCAAGAGTGCGACTCATAACGTTTCATCTGCAGATTAAAACACTAAAATACAACAAGAAAAACAAGAGGCAGAAGGTTTTCTGGACCAAAAGGAAAATCAAGATATAAATCATTTATAAACTCTAGATAAATATATAAATCATTTATAAACTCTAGATAAAGATATAAAGTGTTATAAATTCTACCTAAAGATATTAAGAACTTATAAATCTTGCTAAATATATAAAGTATTTATAAGAGACAACAGAGACAATAACCTCCTGCTGAATGTCAGCAAGATCAAGGAGATTCTCATTGACTTCCAGAGAGGTCACACTCAACACCCACAACTGAACATCAATGGTGCTGCTGTGTAGAGAGTGAGCAGCACCAAATACTGGTGAAGAAAGCACAGCAGCACCTCTGCTTCTTCTGCAAACTCAAGCGAGCAAGAGCCTCCTCACCCATCATGGGCACTTTCTACAGGGGCACCATTGAGAGCCTCCTCACCAGCCGCCTATATGAACTATAAAGATCATTAGTGCCACACTCCCCTCCCTGCTAGACACACACAACACCCACCTCACCCGAAAAGCCACCATCATTGAGAGCAACGCTTTTTAGCCTCCTGCCCTCTGGGAGGACATATTTACAATTACACACAATTACACAATTACACAATTACATTCACTACTGCAACACATCTATTACACAATTACATTCACTACTGCAACACATCTATTACACAATTACATTCACTACTGCAACACATCTATTACACAATTACATTCACTACTACAACACATCTTTGCACAATTACATTTTTTCTACTTACATATATTTATTGAAAACTGGACATTCACTACTGCAACACATCTATTACACAATTACATTCACTGTATGCAACACATCTTTTGCACAATTACATTTACTGCAACACATCATGCATTGTCTTGTTTGGTGCTAGCAAAAAATGTCCTAATCTGCTATGCACTTTTTTTCTGTAGTGTTTGGGAATGTCCTATCTGTAGTGTTTGGGAATGTCCTATTAGTATGAGTATATCTGTGTTTTCTGTAGTGTTTGGGAATGTCCTATCTGTAGTGTTTGGGAATGGCCTATTAGTATTAGTATATGGGAATGGCCTATGTAGTGTTTAGTATATCTGTGTTTTCTGTAGTGTTTGGGAATGTCCTATCTGTAGTGTTTGGGAATGGCCTATTAGTATTAGTATATCTGTGTTTTCTGTAGTGTTTGGGAATGTCCTATCTGTAGTGTTTGGGAATGTCCTATCTGTAGTGTTTGGGAATGTCCTATCTGTAGTGTTTGGGAATGGCCTATTAGTATTAGTATATCTGTGTTTTCTGTAGTGTTTGGGAATGGCCTATCGACATAAACTGTAGCATCTAAGATATTCAAAACAGTGGCCACATATATGCATGCTTTGAGTAATAAATAATTAAGAGGTGTTGAGAGAAATGTCATGTATTGTTACATAATATCAAACATTTCTATTTAAAAAGGTTAAAAGTTAAAATCAAATCTTTTTGCACACAAAGAAAACATGGCCTGTAGGTGTAAAGAAAATCTTCAGTAACTGCTGAAGTCTGTGTGTGTGTTTTTTCAGACGGGTAAACAGGCTGTGGTGCCTGTCAGTCAAACATTAGACCGAGATGGTGTGTGTGTATATGTGTGTGTGTGTGTGTGTGTGTGTGTATGTCGGGCAGGGTGTATGGGATGGGGGATGGGGGCAGAAAGTAGGCCTAGCGCACACTTCCTGATCTGATCAAAACAACGATCACACACACACATACACACACACACACACACACACACACACACACACACACACACACGGACACTTGAAACACATCTCATAAATAAACGCGGAAACTAACACATGCACACAGTGCCCTGTTTGTGAGTGTGTGTGCACACACGTGCAGCTGCAACAGGGGTCTGAGGTGTGTGTGTGTGTATCTCTATGTCTATGTGTGTGTGTGTGTGTTTTGCAGGGAGGGGGTAAAAGGGGGGAGGGCTGTAGATCATTTATGTCTAGAAAAACTGCATGAGTGTGTGTGTGCTGTAGTTGACAGGCATCTGGGATGACTTCATGTGGGTATATGTGCCATCTAACCCTCTACTAGTACTTACTTACTGAACTGGTGTGTGTTTGTGTGTGTGCTGCCATATGTTTGAGGAATGATTGCTGTTGCACCAAAAAGAATGGGCTGTATATGTGAGATGGACACAGACTTGTATCAGAATCCAAAGCAGAAGTGGGGTTGATAAGTACTGGTGTTAGGATCTGTACCGATAAAATCCAAATGATACCCATCACTACCACTGGCTCTTACTTACCTGGTGTGTGACTGCATATAGGTGTGTGTGTGTGAGTGTATGTGTGTATATGTGTGCATGAGTGTGTGTGTGTGTGTTTGTGCACGTGCGCGTGTGTGTATGTCTGCTTTGATGGCATCTAACCCTCTACTGACCCTGATGTGCCCTCAAGATGGCATGGCTTTGTACACTCATACTGTGTGTGTGTGTGTGTGTGTGTGTGTGTGTGTGTGTGTGTGTGTGTGTGTGAGTCATGTTGGGCCCAGTCCACTAGTTGTGAGATGTGTTGAGCAGCAGAGAGGATCGTGGGAAAGTTTCAGGATCACATTTCACATCACCACACTCAACACCACCACCAACAGAAATAGAGAACCACCACCACCACACACACACACACACAGCGAGTGAGAGAGAGAGGGAGAGAACGAGAGAGAGAGAAATCACACACACAGTAAAAAATCACCACAGACAGGACAGCTGGGGAGGGGGCAGTATTTTGAAAGCTTTCAAATAAAGAAAAGAACAACAGAGTTATTCTGGACTGAGTCGACCAGCTGTAAGAGTTCAGAGGAATGCTTGACAATCTAAAAAATTGATTAGATACTTCAACTCAACACTCAGACAGAACTGACCAGCATCGCAATGGATGGATTCACTGCCTGTGTGAGAACTAGGCATTATTTATGTGACTGCATTTTAGAAGAAATCAGATGCTTCCATTTTCTTAGCTATTTCTGTCCAGCTGAAAATGGCACAACTATGTTTTGTTTGCTGATTTGAGTGTGTGTGATATGAAGTGTAGTGGTGAAGACTGTGTGCTTCACTGTTTGGAATATTGTAGAAAATGTATGCAGGTGTATTCTCCCCTTAGAGAAGTATGACTGATTCTGGGTCAGTTAAATGAACTTCATGATTGTTGGTTTTGATCACATTTTAAGTTGTATTTCCTGTCTCTTAGAAAAGCTCAAGAGGCCCATTCATTCACGGGGCTGAAACAGGTTGTACATCTCAAACTCATTCAGCATTCAAATTCACATTCAGCATGGACAGAGCTTTCAAAAATCATGTCCCTATTTAGCCTATAGCTGTCAATCAGATTACGGTAAGAAAGGTATTTTGGAAGTCAAAACTCTCAAAAGCTGTGACCTGTCAACTGCTAGATATTTCCCTTGAGCTCCTCACTGATGACCTGTCACCAATAGGATGTTTCCTGTGAGCTGGTGATTGATGTATGAAGTGTGTGTTCTGCTGAAGAGCTGTGTGCTAATCAGGTCAGAGCTCAGGTTGGTTGCATGACAGAATTTGTCTCACTGTGTTGAAAGTCAAGCCAAATAGGACAAACACACACACACGCATGCACACACACGCACACAACAGGACAGATAAAGATAAAGCACTCAATCTATTTTCGAGTGCAGCTCCACATTTACTTTTTCAATTCACCATTTTTGCCCCTTTTGAACAATCAACCCACTTTTTGTGCTTTATCCAAACATTTCTTGACATTTCTGCTTCTCTAAATAGTTGGTCTTTACTATCTTCTGTCTTGTCTTAAACATGAACCTAAAAATGCTTTAATAATCTGTTAACACTTTTTGCTTTAGGTTGTACAGTAAAAAAAGCAAAACACAAATGCAAAAGCTTTATTGCTCCCCTCCTCTGCTGGGATTAGCCAATCTGACCGGACCTCCTGGGCTAAGTCTTGTGTGCCAGATCCCCTTTTAAACTCTCAGCCCCTCAATGGCTTTGCATTTCCTGCACAAGAGTTGTTTGTGTGTTTGTGGGAATATGACATGTTGTATCACCAAACGGAAACAAATGAGTCAAAAGGCTTCAGAAATGAGGAGTAACAGGACGAGTTCCTAATGATGAAAAAGTGATGAGTGACTCAGACCCCGTTAGACCAATGTGGCAGAAGCTAGACTAACGAACGCACATCAGTCCACTCATCACAGAGACACAAATGGTGGGAAAAGTTCTCAGTTTCAAAGTTAAATAAAAGTGACCTGTTTCCACAGTTAATGACTGATCGTGTTAAATAATTGTCATCAGTTAATGACTGATCGTGTTAAATAATTGTGATCAGTTAATGACTGATTGTGTTAAATAATTGTGATTTCAATATTGATGCAAATAATCTTGATTAACATTTTTTCCATAATTAAGCAGGAATAGGGTGAGGTACCGCTGGCCTATGAAATGGCTTTAGTCTCCCAGATGACAACAACCCTGTGCTGTTCTGGTAGTCCTGTAGTCTGGTAGACTACACCCTGTGATGCAAGCAGAAGTGTAATTGTGTGTTAATTATTGTTGTGCAAGAGGCTAGATTGGCCTCTGTGTACAGGTGCTGTTCCAACTTATTTACCGAATAAGTAAATAAACAAATAAGTAATCAGTAAATATATACACTGTATATTTTGTTTATATATATTAGTGGTGTCAATCGATTAAAAAAATAATGTAGTTAATAACAATAGAAAATTTAAGTTACCAATCACCAATAATCACAATTACTCACAAATTCTCTTTTATATTTCTGTGAAGAAAGAATTTCTCTGCAGTTTGTCTATGACAGGGGTGTCCAGGGGTTACCGCCAACATGATTTCTTTAACCCCCCGAAAACTCTTTCATCCCTGACAGAGCTCTGAAACCAGTCTTGCACATTTTGCCCTTATGCATAGTGACTTTCTACTTTCTGTTTCCTTAGAAGAGAAGAGACCATTAGTTAGGCAGTAGTTTGCAGAAGCTGCAGACTGTCTGTGCTGACTGTGTTTATGTCAATTCGGTGGCAAAGGTGTGAAGTGTGATGTATGCGTCTGTATGTTTAATTAGCATAAATAATGTTGATGTTAATGTTGATGAATGAATTAGTCAATTAACATTGACATATACATATATATATATATGGCAATTCCACGTAAGTGGATTTCTGCAAGAAAATGCCGTGCTAATGCTAATCTGGGTGCAGGGAAAATGCACACAATTCCTGTCATGCTTTAGAGTCAAATACACTCAGAGGAATTGCCATGTCTCGTCTCAGTGTTATCCAATGTCTGAAGTTTGCAGATACACATGCCACCCCACACGGTGTCTCAATGTGACAGATCGCATCAAAGTTAACTTCCGAGGTATCAGGTATGTCTTGGCATCTTCAAGCCAAGTGTGCAATCTCAGCTTTCACGACTTTACATATAAATATACACTATTGGCCGCATGGTGAATATATGTCTCTCTGTATAAACAGTATAGGGTGCATATATGTCTCTCTGTATAGGGTGCATATATGTCTCTCTGTATAGGGTGCATATATGTCTCTCTGTATAGGGTGCATATATGTCTCTCTGTATAGGGTGCATATATGTGCATATTTCCAATATAGGGTGCATATTTCCAATACTACAATAGAAGAGTCTAGACTGTGCACCCACGGGTCTGACTGTTGGCATAGAAACATTTGGCACCCATGGGTCTGACTGTTGGCATAGAAACAGTTATCACCCACGGGTCTGACTCTTGGCATAGAAACATTTGGCACCCATGGGTCTGACTGTTGGCATAGAAACAGTTATCACCCACGGGTCTGACTGTTGGCATAGAAACATTTGGCACCCATGGGTCTGACTGTTGGCTTTGAACGTGTGTGTGTGTGTGATTGATCTGATTTGTGCTGTGGGGGCAGCAGTGACCTGCTGAACTCTTGCTTTTCATCACAGCAGACTTTCAGCTCGTGGGAAAGACAATTTACTCACAAACTTACACATTTTAGACTCTCTCTCTCACACACACACACACACTCATCTTGTCACTCTGCTGAACTTTTGGTTTTTATCACAACACACTTTCAGTTCATGAGAAACACACTTAAAACTTTGGTGCTTCTCTCTCTTTGCACACACACACACACACACATACATACACACTCTCCCCCTCTCTCTTTGTGCCTGAAAGGGAGATTTTCCCATGGTTAAACTCTACAGGGTTTTTTTTCTCATACAGTAAAGATCATTTGAATGTGTGTGTGTGTGTGTGTGTGTGTGTGTCTCAGGAAAATGTATTTCTGTGTGTGAATTTCTGAGATTCTAATTCCAACAGTGCAGACAATGTGAACTGAATGTGTTTCATTTTTAATTAAAACAATATTTGTTTATTCATTCATCCTCAGTGTAATAAACAACAGTATACATTTCACCATCTACACAGTTGAGTTCAATCCATTAATACCATCAGCTGTAAATATACACAGTTCAGTTCAATCAGCTGTAAATATACACAGTTCAGTTCAATCAGCTGTAAATATACACAGTTCAGTTCAGTCCTGTTTATGCATTTCTAGAAAGTCAAGATTACAGGGCAGCAGTGCAAGACTGAAACTATTTGAAACAGGAGCAGTGATTAAAGAGGGATTCATCACCGAACTGGAAGTGCTCTTTTTAAATAACCTTTTGATCTTTTTAATAACCTTTAAATAACCTTTAAATTTTGATTCATTTAATTTTTGTGTGTATAAAAATATTTGAAATGATCCATTACTGCAAATAATGCAAATTCTGTGACACAAAGAATAAAACAAAAACATGCAAATAATACTTCAACTAAAACTTCAGAGTAAAACAGTTTATTGTTACAGGTTATTGATATTTGGAATGACCAGCTGCGATTGATATTCATAATGACCAGCTGATCCTGATTTGCCAGTAAGTTCTAAAGCTCCTGATCTGCGTCGGGTAAAGAGCACGGTAATAATGACGAACAACAGAGCTTTCAGAGGCTGTGAATTCGCTCATCTGAGCGGTGAAACAGAAACATTTGTGTCTGAGAGGCGCAGGGCTATAAGTAGTTTTTGACAGTCAGAATGAAGCATCAGTAACACAGTAATGTCATCTTCACAACACAGCAGTTCACAGTTCACAGTTCAATCTCTTCTCCATCTGGGTAATGCAGCTCGTCTGGATGGTAATGCACTAAGTGGTTTCTCTCTCTCTCTCTCTTTGTGTGTGTGTGTGTGTTTAATTCCTTTAGTTCTCTGTGATGGGCATGTGAGGGTGTGTGTTCTCTGTTTTCAAAGAGTGCAGTGTGTTGTGTTGGTTGAGTATGGTGTGTGTGTTCTTTGTTCTCACACACCACTGTGTGTGTGTTTCTCCCCACAGGTTTTCAGGTTGAGTGTGTGTGCGTGTGTGTGTTGTCCCCTCAGGTCTTCTGGCTGAGTGAGGTCAGTCAGCTGTGTGTGTGTGTATCTATGTGTGTGTGTGTGTGTGTGTGTGTGTTTAATTCCTTTAGTTCTCTGTGATGGGCATGTGAGGGTGTGTGTTCTCCGTTTTCAAAGAGTGCAGTGTGTTGTGTTGGTTGAGTATGGTGTGTGTGTTCTTTGTTCTCACACACCACTGTGTGTGTGTTTCTCCCCACAGGTTTTCAGGTTGTGTGTGTGTGTGTATCTACGTGTGTGTGTGTGTTGTCTCCTCAGGTCTTCTGGCCTAATGAGGTCAGTCGGCTGTGTGTGTGTGTGTGTGTGGAGCCAGACACACTGTCCCCGGCTGGCGAGGAGAGGGAGTCCAGGGCGTTGCCATGGCGATGGCCCAGACACACGAGGAGCAGGCGTGCGGCGCGGCGTCTGAAGTGGCGGTCCAGCAGCAGGTAGATGGCGGGGTTGGCGCAGCTGTTGATGAACGCCAGGCAGGACGCGAAGACCAGCGCCTGAGAGAGCGCGTGCTTGAGAGCTTCGCTCCGCCCCGGCCCCGGCCCCGCCCCCATCAGTTCAACCAGCGCCAACCAGCTGCGGCACACGCTGAAGGGCAGCCAGGACACCACGAACGCCGTCACGATGGCGAAGACGATCTTGAGCGTGTGCCGTCGGCGGGCTTGGGCGCGCGGGTGTGTGGTGAGGACGCAGTGGCGGTGGAGGTGCAGACAGATGGCGCCGTAGCACAGTATGATGATGCTGACGGGAATCACAAAGGCCACCAGCACCATCAGCAGACTGTAGGCCTGGAAGCTCTCCGACTGCTCGGGGTCCACGCACATGTCCAGGTCGTTGATATGGCGGAAGTAGAGTGAGGGTGCCCCAAAACCCAGCGCTAGCAACCAGACTGTGACACAGGTGACCCCGACGCCCCTGCTGCTCCTGAGCAGACGCGAGTCCAGCCGCCGCACCACGGCCAGGTAGCGGTCCACGCTCATGCAGGCCAGGAAGGCCACGTTGGAGAAACGGTTGACCGCCACCGCAAAGCTGCTGATGCGACACAGGGGCTCAGAGAAGTCCCAGCGGTAGCCCAGGGACGCCGAGACGGCCCACAGCGGCAGCGTGACCACAAACACCAAGTCAGCCACGGCAAGGTGGCGCACAAAGGTGTCGACCAGCCGGCCGCCGGGGCCGTGTGACCAGCCCAGCACAAGTAGCACAAACACGTTGCCCAGGAAACCCACGAAGAACACCAGGAAGTAGAAGACGGAAACAGCCTGCCATTCCCAGGGGTCCTCTTGGGGAAACTCCGTCACATAGTACTCGTACTCGGAGCCGTACTCTGCCGTGGAGACGGGAGTGGAGCCAGACATCACTGTAGACGTGTCACCCATGTTGATCTGTCACACAATGACATACACACAGATGGCATCGATAGTTATCCACTAAACCACAGACTCATACTTCTGCATTCTGCTGTGCTGACTACATCTCTCTCTCTCTCGCTCTCTCTCTCGCGCTCTTTCTCTCTCTCTTTATTTACTGCCCCTGTGTCTCTCTATCAACACCTCAGGTAAATAGGAGCACCGGTGTGTTTTATTAGTACTATTCACCCTCTAACACCTCTATCTACAGTGCTATTAGAGACGTACTTTACAGTGTTTGTTTGGCTACAGTGCTATTAGAGACGTACTTTACAGTGTTTGTTTGGCTACAGTGCTATTAGAGACGTACTTTACAGTGTTTGTTTGGCTACAGTGCTATTAGAGACGTACTTTACAGTGTTTGTTTGGCTACAGTGCTATTAGAGACGTACTTTACAGTGTTTGTTTGTTTCTGTCTTTGCTTGTAATTGCTGAATATTTCCCATCAGTGAGAACACTTGATCAGAGGTGTGTTGATTTAATAGGGTTTCATCTTGACTTGATTTCAGTTGGATGAAGACACTGCCTTGTGTCGCTATTCTGCATTTAAGACCATAATCAGTAACGGTCAGTAGAGGCACAAAAGGTACTGTATGTCAGTAGCAATAATCAATATTTTTGTATGGTTGCAGCATTCATATGGCAGTAGAAATATTCTGTATTTATTTATGATAGTGGCAGTAATCAATATTTATACCGTATATCGGTCAATAATCTACATTTCTGATAGTGGAAATATACTATATATATTTATATTTATATAGGATAGTAATAATCTCTATTTATGTAACAGTGAAAAAAGTCTATATTGTCATTTTGGTAACACATTCTATGAATCCAGTATTCTTAAAGCATTCATACAGGGCTGCAATACATTCATTAAGCCTTACAAGTAATAACCAGTAATAACATTAGTATTCATAACTGCTCTCATGACTCTCTGTACTTATAAGGAATTATAATGTTATATTAGAAGCCTTTACAACTTCACTTCTTGTCTGTGGTGGTGACATTGATTTTCATGAGTAATTATGTCTTCATCTGACTTCACTTACAGTCTGCACTGAGTGCTTGTAATGTTTCATTATTTGGCATGAGCATCTAGTCATATAAATTGACAATTAACAAACTGAAAGTTTATAATGCTGTGTGACACTTCAAGTGGTAAAGACTCATAAGATCAGGGATAATGTTCATTGTTGTGCAATAACTCAACAGAATGCTGTGGGTACCTGACACAGAGGGGAAAGGTTCTTGAACCACGATGATGATCGCCTCACAGAACTACACAAATACCTACAGAAGATATCAATAATCTGACATCGAAGAATTGCCTTCATAGCATTTTTAATGGATAAGATAGATAATGATAACTTCCAGATCAGCTGACTGGTTATGGCAACGTTCTGTTTCCCTAACAGCGATCTGTTATACTTCTCAATGGTCCGTTATCAAGAAATATCAGAGCGTAGAACCTTAGGAAGTCCACTGAAGTGTATGGAGCATTCTACAGCATTCTAAAGAGCCGGGTAATGATGCCTTATAACAACAGTCATGAGAATGAATAAAGAGTCATGAACACTAATGTCATTAGTTATAAGACTGAATGCATCAGAACGTTTTATGAATGTGTTTATAATTCTTTATGAATACTGCGTTCATAGAAAGTGTGACCACTGTTTTTACTAAAGGTATTCTTATGGTAATAAACCCCTTTGCACTTGGATTTGCACTTAAGATATTAGTCAAGGGGCCTCCTTACACTGAGCGCTTAGTCAATACTGACATTCATTTTCAAAGAGTTGACACACACTGACATCGTATTGTCAAAAGGTTTACACATACACACATATACACAGGCTGAAACAGAAGCATTCTTTTTTACGGAAACCCCCCCCCCCCACACACACACACACAGAACCTTCCCAACCATGAAACAATATTTATGTTGTTATATATCCGTATAGTTTGCAAAACAGTCTGCCTCTACCTTACTTTCAAACACACAAACTAAATCTGATGAGTTTTTTCATTCATTTGTAACACAGTTGACAAGAAATCAAAAGCCAATTTTCTCATGTTTGTGTGATTTGCACTAATTTTTTTGGAGGGTTGGCATGGCAACACAATCCAAACCAAGCCGATCTCTCGCACTCTTTCAGCTCAACATGTGTTTGTGACGACTAGTTAAGGAGCAAAGCCAACACCACACTACACACATCCCCACACATTACAAAACAAGCTCTATGACCCCCGCTCTAGGACATGAACACACACACACTAGTTCTAGTACTGCCTTCACAGCAAACATACACAGCTGCTCTTAGCACTATGCAGGGTTAGGGTTGAGGGTTGAGGGTTTAGGGTTGAGGGTTAGGGTTAGGGTTAGGGTTAGCACCCCATGTCAGGAGTCTGAATTACAGTAAGAGGAATTAAAGCTGAGTCAGTGTTACTGGGAGTTGAATTAAAGCTGAGTCAGTGTTACTGGGAGTTGAATTAAAGCTGAGTCAGTGTTACTGGGAGTTGAATTAAAGCTGAGTTAGTGTTACTGGGAGTTCAATTAAAGCTGAGTCAATGTTACTGAGAGTTGAATTAAAGCTTCAAATTGAAAGTGCATTTCAGTCAATGAGTCTACATTACTGTAAATTAAAACCAAGTCTGTGTTACTGAGAATGAAGACTCAGTCTGTGTTACTATGAGTTAAAAGTTCATTAAAACAGAATATGTATGTTGGTATGAATTAAAGTGGAGTCTGCATTGAGTCTGCATTACTGTGAATGAAAACCAAGTTTTTATTAGTGTTCATTAAAATTGAGTCTGTGTTAGTATGAATTAAAACCAAGTCTTTATTAAAAGTGAATTAAAACTGAGTCTGTGTATGAATTAAACCAAGACTTTATAAAGTTCATTAAAACTTAATTATAAAAAAGAATATATATAAACCCTGTGTTGGGTGGTGTAATTTTACCCTCTAAACGGTGAGTTGTGGTGTGTAACTGACGTCTCCTGTTTGTGCTGTGGTGGTGGAGCTAAGTCACACAAAGTCCAAAAGTAAACGCTCCTGACTCACCTGCTCACGGCCTCAGCTCCTACACCTCAGCTTCTCCTCACACACATCGGTTTAGTTGACCTCACACAAGTGGAACTCTGAGCTGCTCTATCACAAGAATCCTGGCAGGCACGGTAGAAGATGGTTTAGTTCTGGGTTTCTCAGAGGGTGTGTTTTCACACCCTCTGTGTGTGTGTGTGTGTGTGTGTGTGTGTGCGTGTGCGTGTAAGTATGGGGAGGAGGTTAAAGTCATGAAGTCATTTCCTGATACTCAACTCTCCAAAGCACATGCACACACAAAATCACTGCTCCTGATACTCCAAAGTGCTCAGACACACACTCACACACACACACACACTCACATGCACACACTTGCTGCACCACTGCTTCTGCCACCATGCTCCTGCCACATGTATGCAAACACACACACACACACACACACATTGACCACTGATCCTGATATCTATCTATCTGTCTTTGACAGGGTTCTCCTCTACTGCTTCCACACACGTGCACACACACACACACACACACACACACACACACACACACACACACACACACACACACACACACACACACACACACACACACACACACCACCTGACACTTGGACAGCTGGGTGAATCACAAGGTACCTTTTATTTGCTGAAATACACACAAGGCACAGTGGAGTTGATGAGTACAGATCCTCTCTTCATTCAGTGTCCATCTGTCTGTCTATCACTCGCACACTCACTCCACAAGTACTTCAGCCCTGATACACTCCACACTACTCACACACTCACTCCAAGCTCTAAGCCCTCACACACTGACTCCCTGATCTCCCTAAACACACACGGCACACCTCAAAGCGTTCACACTATGATCAAGACATACTAGGGTGTATTCTCTGCTGGTAAAACAGCCATCACTCTCACAAGAAGTGTGCTGTACAAAGTGTGTGTGTGTGTGTGTGTAAAGTGTGACACTGTGACAGGCACTGAACAGGCAGGTGTGTGTGTGTGTGTGTAAAGCGTGACAATGAACAGGCTTTTATTTTGTAAAGCACACTGAACTGCCTCTGCCAACTTGACTGCCTGGTCCCCTTCTCCTGGCCCAGACCTACAGTCCATCTGCCTGAGGCCTGCAGTACCACATGCCACCAGCAGAGGTCACTGCATGATATCTCAGCATGAGAGGGTGTTTGTTGGTGGGAGTAAAATGTGTTATGCGTGTGTGTGTGTTTTGTATACTAAGTGTGTTAATACAGATGTGTGTTTTTGAGTTTGTGTGTGTGTGTGTCTGTGTATGTGTGTGTGTGTGTGTGTGTGTGTGTGTGTGTGTGTGAGTTTGTGGCTGTGTGTGTGTGTGTGTGTGTGTGTGTGTGTGTGAGAGTTTGTGGCTGTGTGTGTGTGTGTGTGTGTGAGTTTGTGGCTGTGTGTGTGTGTGTGAGTTTGTGGCTGTGTGTGTGTGTGTGTGTGTGTGTGTGTGTGTGTGTGTGTGTGTGTGTGTGTGTGTGTGTGTGTGTGTGTGTGTGTGTGTGGCTGTGCTTTTTATACCCTCTCACTCTATCCCTCTTCTTCTCCCTGTCTTTCTCTCTCTTCCTCTTTCTCTCTCTTTCCATCTCCATATTCTCTCCGTCGACTTTTCCATCTCTTTCTCCATCTTTCTTTTTCTCCTTCTCCCTCTCTCCTTCCTTCTTCTCTCTCGCTCCTCCCCTTCACTCTGTTGTTTATCCTTTGGAGGACCGCCTTCTCCTCACACCCCCTCTGGAGAAGACTTCACACACACACACACACACACACACACACACACACACACACACACACACACACACACACACACACAGGGGCACAGAACTCTCTGACACCCCACCTTAACTTAACACTCCTCCTCTCACTTGCACTCTCCCCACACACGCAGACACACACACACACACACTTCTCCTCAGGAACACCACAGGACCAGACAGCTCTAAAACTCACACACACATTCACACACATGGGCAGGCGCCTCTGGTGAAATTCTCTGCTGTGGAATCTGGGAAAAAGAGAGAGAGAGAGAGAGAGAGAGAGAGAGAGAGAGAGAGAGAGAGAGAGAGAGAGAGAGAGAGAGAGAGAGAGAGAGAGAGAGAGAGAGAGAGAGAGAGAGAGAGAGAGAGAGAGCGCATGTGTGTGTACATGATCAGGGTGCTCCCCAAGGAATCTTCTCCTGTGGATTCTTTTCCATTCTCTTGGCCGACAGAGGAGCAGCCGGAGCAGCACACACACACACAGCACTCTTCTGGAACATTCACACACACACACACACACACACACACACACACACACACACACAGCACTCTTCTGTAACATTCACACACACACACACACATACGCACCAGCTCTGGAACTGCCGTCTGCCCCAGAGACCTCTACCCTTCGTCTGTCTCTCCTGCTCTGCTTGCCTTTTTTCATCTCTTCTCCTCACCTCCTCTCATCTCCTCTCCTCCTCTCTCTTCTCCTCTCCTCCTCTCTCTCCTCCTCTCTCTTCTCCTCTCCTCCTCTCTCTTCTCCTCTCCTCCTCTCTCTTCTCCTCTCCTCCTCTCTCTTCTCCTCTCCTCCTCTCTCTCCTCCTCTCTCATCTCTTCACTTCCCCTCTCCATCTCCCAGTCTCTGTTATTCTTCTCTTGGCTCCTCAGGAGCTCCTGCTGTTGCTGCTCCTGGTGGGAAACTTCTACTGGTCTCCAAGACCTACTGCTGGTCAACAGAACACTCTACTGGTCTCCAAGACCTACTGCTGGTCAACAGAACACTCTACTGGTCTCCAAGACCTACTGCTGGTCAACAGAACACTCTACTGGTCTCCAAGACCTACTGCTGGTCAACAGAACACTCTACTGGTCTCCAAGACCTACTGCTGGTCAACAGAACACTCTACTGGTTTCCAAGTCCTACTGCTGGTCTAAGGAACGTTGTACTGATCTCCAAGACATTCTGCAGGTCTACAGAACACTCAACTGGTTTCCAGTTGAGTTGGTTTCCTGGTTTCTGCTGGTCTAAGGCACGTTCTAGTGGTCTTGAAGACCGTCTACTGGTCAATGGAAGACTCTCCTGGTCTCCAAGACATTCTGCTGGTCTACGGAACATTCTACTAGTCTCTAAGACCTTTTGCTGGTCTAAGGAACATTCTTCTGGTCTCCAAGACCTTCTGCTGGTCTACGGAAGACTCTACTGGTCACCAAGACCTTTTGCTGGTCTACAGAACACTCTGCTGGTCTCCAAGACATTCTGTTCTGACAGTCCCAATTTGCAGGATATTTCCTTCTTGTCCTTAACACACTGGTCATTAGCTTGTAGTGGTGTGTGTGTGTGTGTGTGTTGATACAGCGTGGGGATGCGCTGGACACTGGTGCTGCTCCTGGTCTGGACGCTAGGTGGGCGGAGCCAACTGGGTGCGGGGGGGCGGGGCAAGGGACGCAGGAAGCAGAAAGACCCCCAGCTGACAGAGCTGTTCAACGGCACTCTTACCAGCACAGAGGAGCGTGGACACAGGAAGGTAACACATGCGCACACACACACACATACACATGCACACACACACACATACACATGCACACACACACACACACACAAAGGTCCGGGGTGGGACCCCTTTTCAGCATTGATCATTACTGTAGAGCCTGTCAGAGAACTCACACACACACACACACACACACACACACACACACACACACATGCACACAGCTCCACACACACACTACGCACATGAAAAAGACAAAATATGTCCATTATTGCATTTAGCACAGACTGAATGTGGCAAACGATTTTTAGTCACAGTCCAATGTTTTTGAGCATTTCTTTCTTTTTGTGCCTGAATCCAGTACAAGCCTGTTCCTATAGTTTTATTTGACCCTCCACTGCAAAAACAGTCGCAAGTCGCAAGCTTTGGTTTCAAGATGTTTACAGATATGGAATGATGGATTTCCAGATTCCAACATAATTTGACAATATAAAACCTGCACTTTCACATTGTTGCGAAACTGTGGCGAAATTGATAACTTAAATGGTTTAAAAATGCATTTGATGAGAAGGTGTATTCATGTCAGCTTTGTGCTATAGATGCCATTTTGAAGATTTCTAATGCTGAGAAAGGGTTTTGCAGTGATAAGCTAACACAGGCAATACACATCAACGGTTCATTGTATTGTGGTAAAATGCAAATAATCTGAATGTTGAGGGCCGTTGCCAAAGTAACATTGTTGTTAACTTCCAGACAAGAGATATGATGGCCATAAATCACATGTTGCTAATATCTACATGTCTACATGTTTGGACACACACGCATGAACATGCATCAGACTTAGGAAATAGGATGAGAGGTGTTCTTAAATTAGACTTCTTTTTAGCATCTGGCTAGTTGTAGCTAGCTGAGTGCAGTGTCCCACCACCCCCACCTCCCACTGCTATGCTACACGTAGCGTTAGCATCTTTACTTGTCACCACAGCAAACACCAGACCATCCATTAGACTTACCTCATGTTCCAGTTAAGGATGCAGTCATTTTAAATCCATGTTTCATGTGAAGTCTGCCACAGTCAGCACTCCTGTCATGATTGCTTGTTAGATCTCCAGGTTTCAGTTGACTTTAGTTACAGATTGTTTGGCTAAACTGCTAGCAAGGTAGACAACTCTCAATTCAGAACGAGGCCGTAATGTTCAGAATAGCTGCACCAAACAAAAGGACACAGTGCCACAATGCTAGGGAACTTCACAGCAAAGATTCTCAGTTTATTTTTTTTCTTTTTGCTGCCTTGTAACATCTTAATACTTTGAATGCCTTTATGTCTGCAATTTGTTGGTCAATATTATTGATACAGATATCAGTGGCGGTGCGTGGCCAATTTTACAGAGGAGGCCAGAGAGATCGCAAGCTACTGAATGACGTCACACCCATATATGTCAGTAATGAATTTAAATACAAATTAGCAGGGGCGTTGCTAGCTGTTTAAAACATTCGGGGCTATACCACAAAAGTTAGACTCACGTCGGGCCATGCTGAGTGGTTTGATGTTTACATTAAAGATAGCCTGTAAGGAAATGAATGTCTCTTTCGCCAAAGTGCACCAAATACACCAGCAGCCAAAATGTGACATTAAAATAGCATGAAACAACTCCAATGTAGCCCTACGCATAAAGAAGAACGACTACCAACGTTAAATTTGTAACATCTTGCGACAAATTATCCTTAGTCCTTAACACATCGGTTCCAACTGCATTGCGGAGCACTTGCGAATTCAACAATTTCGCTTGCCCTGACACACTGGACACGTGTCCGCAGTCTATGGGTTCAACTTGTCTATGATTGATGACATACTGGTGAGGGAGGCACACTGAAGCTGGCCTCCTCATTTTTTTTATTTGTACTGTTTATGGACCTTGATGAGAGTTCGGCGGCAAACTGAGCTTCAATCTGATTGGCTAAAACCTTTAGGTAGGGAGGCCAAGTAAAACTGGCCTCCCTAGATGTCAGTATTTCACCAGTTATACTCTGTTAATGCGAATAAACTAGGATAGAGCTGAGCACTGAAACGTAACGTAGGTTATAGCCCGTAAATGTAGTGTTCGAGGGCGCTGTTTTGCTCGCTACTCCGATCAAACAAAAATAGGACAACAGTAAGTTTAACACACAAATTTGGAATCTAAAATGTTTGTTTTTAACCTAAACTCCTGAATATTTCTTTATTGAATATTTATGAGGAGGCGTGGCCTCCAGGAGAAAACGCTACTGATAGGTATCATTTAAAGATTAGTCTGTTCTTGTGACAAGGGCATAACTTAATTTTGAAAAACTGGTCGATGTGACTGCTTTTGTCGTGGAAGATCGTGTTTGGTTTATCATGTTGTGTGGTTTATCAAGTCGTATGGTTTATCATGTCGTATGGTTTATCATGTGTTGAGCAAGAGTTTGAAGATCGTGTGTGGTTTATCATGTCGTGTGGTTTATCATGTTGTGTGATTTATCATATTGTGTGGTTTATCATGTGTTTATCATGTTGTGTGGTTTATGTATATGTATATATTGTGTGTGTGTGTGTGTGTATAGTGTGTGTTAGGGGGGTCTAGGGAACCTTTGGGTTTTCCATTAGACCAGTATAGTCTATAGCCATGAGAGTGTAGGCTACGGGAATGAGAAATAACACACACACACACACACACACACACACATACACACACACACACACACACACATACACAGGCTCACACACACACACACACACTAAGGTGCGCACACATGCACATACACACACGCGAGCACACACACTCACATTCTTGAGAAACTCCCCCACACCCTCTCTCCTCAGTCTGTCAAGACTCAAAGCAAACACCCCGCTGCCTGGACAGGTACATGTGTTTACAGTACAAACACACCTCTCTCGGCAGGGTGTGTGTGTCTGAATGTGTGTGTTTGTGTGTGTGTGTGAGAGAGTTTACGTGTGTATGTGGGGGCTTGTAAAGAGAGGAATTCTGGGATGTGTCACAGACACAGCAGCGTGTCAGTTCTTATAAAATATTTTGTGTGTGAGTGTGTGTGTGTGTGCGTGAATGTGTGTTTGTGAGTATAAGTTTGTGTGTGTGAGTGTCTGTAAGTGTGTCTGTGTGAGTGTGTGTGTGCATGTGTTTGTGAGTGTAAGTTTGCGTGTGTGAGTGTGTGTGTGCATGTGTGTGTGTGGGTGTGAATGTGTATGTGAGTGTGTGCATAAGTGTGTGTGTGTGTGTATGAGTTTATGTGTGTGTGTGTGTATGTTTAATTAAAGGAGCTCTATGTAAGATGGCCATTTCTAGTGTTTCATGCTGTAAACTGTTTAATTTGATATGTGGTTTGCTGTATGTTTGCGTAGAGATCAAATGGCTTCCCAAACAGAATCAGCTGTGCAATAGTGTGTGAGATCACAGAGTTGGATCACTGATATTGTGCAATAGTGTGTGAGATCACAGAGCTGGATCACTGATATTGTTCAATAGCGTGTGAGATCACAGAGCTGCATCACTGATATTGTTCAATAGTGTGTGAGAGCACAGAGCTGGATCACTGATATTGTTCAATAGCGTGTGAGATCACAGAGCTGCATCACTGATATTGTTCAATAGTGTGTGAGAGCACAGAGCTGGATCACTGATATTGTTCAATTGTGTGTGAGATCACAGAGCTGGATCACTGATATTGTTCAATAGTGTGTGAGATCACAGAGCTGGATCACTGATATTGTTCAATAGTGTGTGAGATCACAGAGCTGGATCGCTGATATTGTTCAATAGTGTGTGAGATCACAGAGCTGGATCACTGATATTGTTCAATAGTGTGTGAGATCACAGAGCTGGATCACTGATATTGTTCATTTTGATGGAAAGTGGAAGCTGCTTTTTTTTGCCACAGCAACTAGCAAGTAGGAGGTCTGGAAAGATCTGGAAAGGTCCGGAAAGGTTTGGAAAGGTTTGGAAAGGTCTGGAAAGATCTGGAAAGGTCTGGAAAGGTCTGGAAAGATCTGAAAAGGTCTGGAAAGGTTTGGAAAGGTCTGGAAAGGTCTGGAAAGGTCTGGAAAGGTCTTGCAGTTTCGATACGGGTGAGAAACGCAAAGCATTTCATTGACAGTAACCGTGACGTCTTTGTAACAATGGAAAATTAGATTATGTGTGAATTATGTTACTGAAACAAATAACGCCGTTAGTAATGCTGTTATTCCCATAACTGCATAATACTCACACACACACATTCACATACACACACACATACACACACACATATATTTTAAATCAATTAATTTCATATGATTAAGGTAAGTGTGTGTGCTTGTAGGTACTTTGATGCATGTGTGTCTGTGAGTGTGATACTGTCAGATGTGTGTGTTAGTAGTCTGCTGTGTGTGTGTGCGTGTATATGTGTTTGTGTGTGTGTGTGTGTTAGTTGTCTGATGTGTGTGCATGCTTGTGTGTGTGTTAGTATTCTGTAGTTTGTATATGTGTGTGTAATAGGCTGCAGTGTGTGTGTAAGTAGTCTGCTGTGTGTGCGTGTGTGTTAGTTGTCTGATGTGTGTGTGTTAGTGGTCTGCTGTATGTGTGCGTGTGTGTGTCAGTAGTCTGCAGTTTGTGTATCTTTGGGCTGCAGTGTGTGTGTTAGTAGTCTGCTGTGTGTGTGTGTGTGTGTGTATTTCTGTGTGTGTGTGTGTGTGTTAGTGGTCTGATGTGTGTGTTTTAGTGGTCTGCTGTATGTGTGTGTGTGTGTGTGTGTGTGTTAGTGGTCTGATGTGTGTATGTGTGTTTAATACTCTGGTGTGTGTGTGTGTGTGTGTGTTGTGTGTGTATGTGTCTGTGTGTGTGATGACCCTCACAGTGTGTTTGCCACACCTCACCTGGCTAAGGTTAACCCACACACTGGGAGCTTAATCCCCCTGGTCTGAGTGTGTGTGTGTGCATGTATGTTTATGTGTGTGTGTATATGTGTATGTGTTAACTTAGACACTGGCAGCTTAACCTCCTAAGAACTCTCCCTCTGCCCTTGTGTGTGTGTGTGTGTGTGTGTGTATGTGTTAACCCATACTGGTAGCTTAACCCCCTAAGAGCCCGTCCTCTTCCAAATACCACACAGATCCCCTATAGAGAGTATGTATGCACACACACACACACACACAAGCGTACACACACATGCACACAAACACATCCGCCACCAAGCTTATCATACTCTCTCTCTCTCTCTCTCTCTCACACACACACACACACACACACAAATCTCTTCCCATGACTCAGAACACAACCCCCCAAAACACCTTTCAAGAATAAACTTGCACACACACACACACACCCACAGTGGTATAAAGTTCATTATCAACTATCAACTATAGTTAGGTTGAACTGTCTGCCAATTTGATTCAAATTTCTTTCATTAAAGTGCTATTGCCTAATACTGTAGGGAAGTTAAAAACGTGCATTTTCCCAAAATGTGATAAAATATCTTGAGCTGGTAAATATCTTATAGTGGGCCTATTTTGTTATTAGCTTTGAAATAAGGCTCTTTTTGAAACAGATTCAACATGGTTTCACTCTCACCAGCTTCAGGAAATGTGTCTGCACTGCCCTGCAACAAGCTTTCATTATTGTTAACGACTGAACAGCCTAATGAGAGGCCAAGGTCATCTGTAACCACTGCTGCTACACAGGGCCAAAGCTCAGCCTGCCTCACATTCTCCCGTGCTCTTTGGTTCACTGTTACTCTGCTAATTTAGTTTTGAGACACACACACACACACACACACACACACACACACACATGCGCATGCAAGTTCTGAAAAGCGTTAGAGTCTGAGCACTACAGCATTAGCTTACACAGTCTGACCTGGAAGGAATCTGCACACACACACACACACACACACACATTCAGGAGGACTACACTCAGGACACAGGACTCATCCACAGGACTATGCACACTTGTGTGCACATATGCAGACATACTGTTGGCAGACACACACACACACACTTGCAGGCAGGTATACACACATAATCACATGTGTGCACCCATGCAGACATGAGCAGACAGACAGACACATACACACATATACAGATATGCAGACATACAAAAAACATGTGCAGATATAAGCAGACACAAACACACACACACACTATACCACAGTATCAAACCTCAGGGCTGATTTTCAGGGCTAGTGATCAGTGCTAACACTCAGAGCTAATGACACACTCAGGGCTGGTGGTCAGGGCTAACTCTCTGAACAACTCACTCCATCTCTCTGCTTCTTCCTTGCAGATGATAGAGCTGCATGGATTAGATCCACAGGGATCCTGGAGAGACTTTGTCAATCGTCCAGATGACATGCTCCAGCGTCGGTCCCGTAACAAGAAGAGGACTCTGGTTAGTGATCCCATCACTGAGCTGCCTTCCCCTCAGTCAACAGTTCAAGGGCACACACTCACACAAACATGCACTCACACTCACACACACATGCACTCACACTCACACACACATGCACTCACACTCACACACACATGCACTCACACTCACACAAACATGCACTCACACTCACACAAACATGCACTCACACACACATGCACTCACACTCACACACACATGCACTCACACTCACACACACATGCACTCACACTCACACACACATGCACTCACACTCACACAAACATGCACTCACACACACATGCACTCACACTCACACAAACATGCACTCACACTCACACACACATGCACTCACACTCACACACACATGCACTCACACTCACACAAACATGCACACACACTCACACAAACATGCACTCACACTCACACAAACATGCACTCACACTCACACACACATGCACTCACACTCACACACACATGCACTCACACTCACACACACATGCACTCACACTCACACAAACATGCACTCACACTCACACACACATGCACTCACACTCACACAAACATGCACTCACACTCACACACACATGCACTCACACTCACACACACATGCACTCACACTCACACAAACATGCACTCACACTCACACACACATGCACTCACACTCACACACACATGCACTCACACTCACACACACATGCACTCACACTCACACAAACATGCACTCACACTCACACAAACATGCACTCACACTCACACAAACATGCACACACACTCACACACACATGCACTCACACTCACACACACATGCACTCACACTCACACAAACATGCACTCACACTCACACAAACATGCACTCACACTCACACAAACATGCACACACACTCACACACACATGCACTCACACTCACACACACATGCACTCACACACACATGCACTCACACTCACACAAACATGCACTCACACTCACACAAACATGCACTCACACACACATGCACTCACACTCACACACACATGCACTCACACTCACACACACACACACACACACACACAAGCACACACACACACACACACACCCACTCACACTCACACACATGCACTGCACACTCACACACATGCACACACACACACACACACACACACACTCACACTCACACACACATGCACTCACACTCACACACACATGCACTCACACTCACACACACATGCACTCACACTCACACACACATGCACTCACACTCACACAAACATGCACACACACACACACACACATGCACTCACACTCACACACACATGCACTCACACTCACACACACATCAACTCACACTCACACACACATGCACTCACACTCACACACACATGCACTCACAC
>JAIFZK010000143.1:935000-937500 GCA_027481765.1 Tenualosa thibaudeaui | reverse complement strand
CACACACATGCACTCACACTCACACACACATGCACTCACACTCACACAAACATGCACACACACACACACAAACATGCACTCACACTCACACAAACATGCACTCACACTCACACACACATGCACTCACACACACACGCACACACACACGCGCACACACACTCTCACACACGCACAAACATACACTCACAATCAAAAAAACATGCACACTCACACTCACACACACATGCACTCACACAAACATGCACACATGCACTCACACACACATGCACTCACACACACACACAGATGCACACACACACACACACCTCCACACACACTCACACAAACATGCACTCACACTCACACACACATGCACTCACACTCACACACACATGCACTCACACTCACACACACATGCACTCACACTCACACAAACATGCACTCACACTCACACACACAAGCACACACACACACACACACAAGCACTCACACTCACAGACACTCACACTCACACACACATGCACTCACACTCACACACACATGCACTCACACTCACACACACATGCACTCACACTCACACACACATGCACTCACACTCACACACACATGCACTCACACTCACACAAACATGCACTCACACTCACACAAACATGCACTCACACTCACACACACATGCACACACACTCACACACACATGCACTCACACTCACACACACATGCACTCACACAAACATGCACTCACACAAACATGCACTCACACACACATGCACTCACACACACATGCACTCACACTCACACAAACATGCACTCACACTCACACACACATGCACTCACACTCACACAAACATGCACTCACACTCACACACACATGCACTCACACTCACACACACATGCACTCACACTCACACACACATGCACTCACACTCACACACACATGCACTCACACTCACACACACATGCACTCACACTCACACACACATGCACTCACACTCACACAAACATGCACTCACACTCACACAAACATGCACTCACACTCACACAAACATGCACACACACTCACACAAACATGCACTCACACTCACACACACATGCACTCACACAAACATGCACTCACACTCACACAAACATGCACTCACACTCACACAAACATGCACACACACTCACACACACATGCACTCACACTCACACACACATGCACTCACACACACATGCACTCACACTCACACAAACATGCACTCACACACACATGCACTCACACTCACACACACATGCACTCACACTCACACACACATGCACTCACACTCACACACACATGCACTCACACACACATGCACTCACACTCACACACACATGCACTCACACTCACACACACATGCACTCACACTCACACACACATGCACTCACACTCACACACACATGCACTCACACTCACACACACATGCACTCACACTCACACAAACATGCACTCACACACACATGCACTCACACTCACACACACATGCACTCACACTCACACAAACATGCACTCACACTCACACAAACATGCACTCACACTCACACACACAACCACTCACACACACACACTCACACAAACATGCACTCACACTCACACAAACATGCACACACACTCACACAAACATGCACACACACTCACACAAACATGCACACACACTCACACAAACATGCACTCACACTCACACTAAAATTCACACACACTCACACAAAAATCCACTCACACTCACACAAACAGTCACTCACACTCACACAAACATGCACTCACACTCACACAAACATGCACTCACACTCACACAAACATGCACTCACACTCACACAAACATGCACTCACACTCACACACACATGCACTCACACTCACACACACATGCACACACACTCACACAAACATGCACACACACTCACACAAACATGCACTCACACTCACACAAACATGCACTCACACTCACACAAACATGCACACACACTCACACAAACATGCACTCACACTCACACAAACATGCACTCACACTCACACAAACATGCACTCACACTCACACAAACATGCACACACACTCACACAAACATGCACTCACACACACACATGCACTCATGCACTCACACACACATGCACTCACACTCACACACACATGCACTCACACAAACATGCACACACACTCACACAAACATGCACTCACACTCACACAAACATGCACACACACTCACACAAACATGGACTCACACTCACACACACATGCACTCACACTCACACACACATGCACTCACACTCACACACACATGCACTCACACAAACATGCACTCACACTCACACAAACATGCACTCACACTCACACAAACATGCACACACACTCACACACACATGCACTCACACAAACATGCACACACACTCACACACACATGCACTCACACAAACATGCACACACACTCACACACACATGCACTCACACTCACACACACATGCACTCACACAAACATGCACTCACACTCACACAAACATGCACTCACACT
>JAIFZK010000143.1:925000-932500 GCA_027481765.1 Tenualosa thibaudeaui | reverse complement strand
CACACAAACATGCACACACACTCACACAAACATGCACTCACACTCACACACACATGCACTCACACAAACATGCACACACACACACACAAACATGCACTCACACTCACACAAACATGCACTCACACACACATGCACTCACACTCACACACACATGCACTCACACTCACACAAACATGCACACACACTCACACAAACATGCACTCACACTCACACAAACATGCACACACACTCACACAAACATGGACTCACACAAACATGCACTCACACTCACACACACATGCACTCACACTCACACAAACATGCACACACACTCACACAAACATGCACTCACACTCACACAAACATGCACTCACACTCACACAAACATGCACACACACTCACACACACATGCACTCACACACACATGCACTCACACTCACACACACATGCACTCACACTCACACGAACATGCACTCACACTCACACGAACATGCACTCACACTCACACAAACATGCACACACACTCACACAAACATGCACTCACACTCACACAAACATGCACACACACTCACACACACATGCACTCACACTCACACAAACATGCACACACACTCACACACACATGCACTCACACTCACACACATACAGCAGTATATAGCTGTTTCCTGTTCAGCTGTGTGGGCACAGAGCTCCTGTATACATGTGCAACAGCAGTATCTGTTTACAGTCCTGATTAGCACTCAAGTGACTGTAACCCCCTCAACCGTCTATGCTGCCTAAACAGCCTGTGATATACTCTCCATCCCCCTCCCCCCAGCCAGGTCCCCCCGGTCCCCAGGGCCCCCCAGGACCACGGGGCCCCCCAGGAACACCAGGAGAAGCTGTCTTTCAGAGCATCCTACTGCAGGAGTTCAAACAGATGATCAGAGGTAGACAGAACCACTCACACACACACACTTAGAGTGTCTTACACACACACACTTAGAGTGTCTTACACACACACACACTTAGAGTGTCTTAGACACACACACTTAGAGTGTCTTACACACACACACTTAGAGTGTCTTACACACACACACACTTAGAGTGTCTTGCTGCATTGATGCCCATGTTAGTCAGTTTGTCCAGTAGGATGCGGTGGTTGTCTGTGTCAAATGCTGCTGATAGGTCAAACAGGATGAGTACTGAGGATTGACCTGCCACTCTGGCCTCTTTTAAGGCCTTCATTACAAACAGAAGTGCCGTTTCATGACAGATTGGTAGGAGTCAAGGAGGTTGTTCTGAGTGAGAAATCCTGTGACCTGTTTGAAGACAGCTCGTTCAATGGCTTTGGAAAGGACAGGAAGATAAGAGACAGGCTTTTTGAGCAGCAGTGTTACCTGTGCTTGTTTGAAGGTGGTGGGAAATGTACCCCTAGTTTGTGAAGTATTGACCACATGTGTGGCTGCTGTCACAATGGTGGGGGTTATGGCCTGAAGAAGGGTTGTTGGGATTACACAGCCACTTTGGCTTTCACAGGGCTTTGGCTTTCACAGGGCTTTGGCCTGTAGAAGGGTTTTTGAATAGGGTCCAGAGGACAGGAAGTAGGTGAGAAGTCTGTGAGAGAGGAGTGAATGAGGAAAAGGAAACAGTTGGTTTAGAGAAGCTTGGAGGAGGAACCTCTGAAGCAAGGTAAGACAGAGTCTGTGTAGATGGGTCTGAGTAAATGGGTCTGAGTAAATGGGTCTGAGTAGATGGGTCTGAGTAGATGGGTCTGAGTAGATGGGTCTTTGTAGATGGATCTGTGTAGATGGGTCTGTATAGATGGGTCTGTATAGATGGGTCTGAGGACATGGGTAGGTGTAGATGGGTCTGAGTAAATGGGTCTGAGTAGATGGGTCTGAGTAGATGGGTCTTTGTAGATGGATCTGTGTAGATGGGTCTGTATAGATGGGTCTGTATAGATGGGTCTGTGTAGATGGGTCTGAGTAGATGGGTCTGAGTAGATGGGTCTGAGTAGATGGGTCTTTGTAGATGGATCTGTGTAGATGGGTCTGTATAGATGGGTCTGTGTAGATGGGTCTGAGTAGATGGGTCTGTGTAGATGGGTCTGTGTAGATGGGTCTGAGTAGATGGGTCTGAGTAGATGGGTCTTTGTAGATGGATCTGTGTAGATGGGTCTGTATAGATGGGTCTGTGTAGATGGGTCTGTGTAGATGGGTCTGAGTAGATGGGTCTGTGTAGATGGGTCTGTGTAGATGGGTCTGTGTAGATGGGTCTGAGTAGATGGGTCTGAGTAGATGGGTCTGTGTAGATGGGTCTGTATAGATGGGTCTGTGTAGATGGGTCTGTGTAGATGGGTTTGTGTAGATGGGTCTGTGTAGATGGGTCTGTATAGATGGGTCTGTGTAGATGGGTTTGTGTAGATGGGTCTGTGTGGACAGAGCTGACAACTAATTGCTGCCACTTGTTAGTAAAAAATGCAGCAAAAGTGTCAGCTGTGAGGTTGTTTGCAGGAGGTGGAGGTGGTGGGTTTTTGAAGGTGGAGAAGAGCTTCCTGGTGTCAGTGGCATTGTGAGTCTTGTCATGGTAGAAAGCCTTTTTTGCAGAAGTGACACTGGATGAGAAGGATGATAGCAGTTCCTGGAATTGTGTTTGATTGGCTGAATTATTAGTTTTGTGCCATTTCCTTTCAGCAGCTCTGAGGTTGGTGTGCATCGAGCAAAGGGAGTCATTAAGCCATGCATGAGATTGAGTGGACAGAGCAGCTCAGCGTAGAATTATTATGTATGTAATATACTCCCCCATTCATCTAATATACTATGTAATATGCTCATGTGATATACTCATATAATATACTACCCCACTCATCCAATATACTCATCTAATATGTAGATGTAATATACTCCTCCACTAATCTAATATACTCATGTAATATACTCTCTTACGTGTCTGATATACAAATACACTCCATTCATCTTATTTACTCTATAAGATGAGCTAACAATAAGCACATCTGAGCAGCTTTGCCTCAGATCCAGAGTGGTGTAGAGAGGCCAGACTACAGCAGTTGTGTCCTACTCTCCAGCTGTCTGTGCAGATGCTTCAGAACTCCAATATACCTTGTCTGGGTTAGTCTAGGGTTAGTCTAGGGTTGTCTGGGTTAGTCTAGGGTTAGTCTAGGGTTGTCTGGGTTAGTCTAGGGTTGTCTGGGTTTGGCTTGGGTTAGTCTAGGGTTGTCTGGGTTTGGCTTGGGTTAGTCTAGGGTTGTCTGGGTTAGTCTTGGGTTAGTCTAGGGTTGTCTGGGTTAGTCTAGGGTTGTCTGGGTTTGGCTTGGGTTAGTCTAGGGTTGTCTGGGTTAGTCTAGGGTTGTCTGGGTTTGGCTTGGGTTAGTCTAGGGTTGTCTGGGTTAGTCTAGGGTTGTCTGGGTTAGGCTTGGGTTAGTCTAGGGTTGTCTGGGTTTGGCTTGGGTTAGTCTAGGGTTGTCTGGGTTAGTCTAGGGTTGTCTGGGTTAGGCTTGGGTTAGTCTAGGGTTGTCTGGGTTAGGCTTGGGTTAGTCTAGGGTTGTCTGGGTTAGGCTTGGGTTAGTCTAGGGTTGTCTGGGTTAGGCTTGGGTTAGTCTAGGGTTGTCTGGGTTAGACTTGGGTTAGTCTAGGGTTGTCTAGGTTAGGCTTGGGTTAGTCTAGGGTTGTCTGGGTTAGTCTAGGGTTGTCTGGGTTTGGCTTGGGTTAGTCTAGGGTTGTCTGGGTTAGTCTAGGGTTGTCTGGGTTAGGCTTGGGTTAGTCTAGGGTTGTCTGGGTTAGTCTAGGGTTGTCTGGGTTTGGCTTGGGTTAGTCTAGGGTTGTCTGGGTTAGTCTAGGGTTGTCTGGGTTAGGCTTGGGTTAGTCTAGGGTTGTCTGGGTTAGGCTTGGGTTGTCTGGGTTAGTCTAGGGTTGTCTGGGTTAGGCTTGGGTTAGTCTAGGGTTGTCTGGGTTAGTATAGGGTTGTCTGGGTTTGGCTTGGGTTAGTCTAGGGTTGTCTGGGTTAGGCTTGGGTTAGTCTAGGGTTGTCTGGGTTAGGCTTGGGTTAGTCTAGGGTTGTCTGGGTTAGTCTTGGGTTAGTCTACGGTTGTCTGGGTTAGTCTAGGGTTGTCTGGGTTAGGCTTGGGTTAGTCTAGGGTTGTCTGGGTTAGTCTAGGGTTGTCTGGGTTTGGCTTGGGTTAGTCTAGGGTTGTCTGGGTTAGGCTTGGGTTAGTCTAGGGTTGTCTGGGTTAGTCTAGGGTTGTCTGGGTTAGGCTTGGGTTAGTCTATGGTTGTCTGTGTTAGTCTATGGTTGTCTGGGTTTGGCTTGGGTTAGTCTATCGTTGTCTGGGTTAGGCTTGGGTTAGTCTAGGGTTGTCTGGGTTAGTCTTGGGTTAGTCTAGGGTTGTCTGGGTTAGTCTAGGGTTGTCTGGGTTAGGCTTGGGTTAGTCTAGGGTTGTCTGGGTTAGTCTAGGGTTGTCTGGGTTTGGCTTGGGTTAGTCTAGGGTTGTCTGGGTTAGGCTTGGGTTAGTCTAGGGTTGTCTGGGTTAGTCTAGGGTTGTCTGGGTTTGGCTTGGGTTAGTCTAGGGTTGTCTGGGTTAGTCTAGGGTTGTCTGGGTTTGGCTTGGGTTAGTCTAGGGTTGTCTGGGTTAGGCTTGGGTTAGTCTAGGGTTGTCTGGGTTAGGTTTGGGTTAGGGTTAGTCATTATCATCATCATCACCATCTTTATTTGCCAGACTCAGGGTCCAAAAGAACAAACTGACTATACATGCCCATAAAAACACACAAACAAACAAACTAAAAAAGACATTCTTCTAAAAGACATTCATACTAATACCTTCACACTGCCGATTGGTAGCGAATGGCACTGTAGCTGGGATTAATCAGCAAAGTTATGATGTTGTTCTGTGACATATTTAAGCGACAGAGAAATTTAAACATCAGGTTCTTCAGCAGTACTCTAAAGGTGCTGACCCCTGCATTACAGAACAGAACACTAGCACTACAGCACACACACACACACACTGCATTACAGAACAGGGCACTAGCACTACAGCACACACACACACACACACACACACACACACACACACACACACACACACACTGCATTACATAACAGAGCACTAGCACTACAGCACACACACACACACACACACACACACACACACACACACACACACACACACACACACACACACACACACACTGCATTACAGAACAGAGCACTAGCACTACAGCACACACACACACACACACACACAAACACACACACACACACACACACACACACACACTGCATTATAGAACAGAGCACTAGCACTACAGCACACACACACACAAACACACACACACACACACACACACACACACACACACACTGCATTACAGAACAGAGCACTAGCACTACAGCACACACACACACACACACACACACACACACACACACACACACACACATACACTGCATTACAGAACAGGGCACTACAGCACCGTGGTCTCCTGAGCAGAAGCCTTAAACAATCATTATAGGAAACCTGTAACTTCTAGACTTTTCTAAACGTTTCCCATAAGGGCACAGTGTACAGTGGAGTACAGTATGCTTTAAAAGTTAGATTTTTACTTAATCTGAAGGAATTTCCTTGCCAAAATATTATATTTTATAGCTTGGGGACATAACATGCAACATTGCCTATATATTTCATTGTCATCAGATATCTGGTTTGTAATGTAGTTACCCGAGTATTTTGTTTTCTTACAGTTACCCCAAAAGTTGTCCTGACAGATAGAAGTCACCTATAGTCACCTATAGTCACCTATAGTTCTACATATCACAACACCACTTTTTTTTAGCATCATACCAGGGACACCTATTTGCCTCAATTTCTTAAAAAGGGATTTCTTAGGATCATTTATTAACTATGTCAGATGCGTTAGACAACATCAATAAAACTAATTAAAACTCTGCCTCATGTACATATGTGGCTTCTCCTTCAAGCTATACATAGACAAACTGATATTGAGTGGGAACCAAACTTCAGGACTGATAACTGATATTGAGTGGGAACCAAATAATGACGAAGGTGATCAAGTAGTGCAGGGTTAGGCTTGGTTTAGGCATGAGTTAAGAGTTAGGGTTAGTGTAGGGTTATAATAATAATAATAATAATAATAATAATAATTATAATAATAGTAATAATAGTAATAATAATAATAATAATAATAATAATAATATTGAGTTCTGACTTCTCATACCTGCAAAAGCTGAGGATAATGATCCTGGAGAGAGAGAGTCTGTTAAGACCCTAGTATGTTTATGTATTAGGCTTCTCCTATTGTTGATTACTAGTGTGAGTATGCTATGTTTGGCCCTAGGTTTGGGTTAGGTAAGGCTTGAGTTAGGGTTAGGGTAGGTAGCCTACCGTTTCACTGTGGAAACTGATGTAGCTGTTTCACTGTGAAAGCTGACCATAACTATTTCACTGTGGAAGCTGACCATAACTATTTCACTGTGAAAGCTGACCATAACTATTCCACTGTGGAAGCTGACCATAACTATTTCACTGTGGAAGCTGACCATAACTATTCCACTGTGGAAGCTGACCATAACTGTTTCACTGCAGAAGCTGACCATAACTATTCCACTGTGGAAGCTGACCATAACTGTTTCACTGCAGAAGCTGACCATAACTATTTCACTGTGGAAGCTGACCATTACTGTTTCACTGCGGAAGCTGACCATAACTATTTCACTGTGGAAGCTGACCATAACTGTTTCACTGCAGAAGCTGACCATAACTATTCCACTGTGGAAGCTGACCATAACTGTTTCACTGTGGAAGCTGACCATAACTATTTCACTGTGGAAGCTGACCATAACTGTTTCACTGCAGAAGCTGACCATAACTGTTTCACTGTGGAAGCTGACCATAACTATTTCACTGTGGAAGCTGACCATAACTGTTTCACTGCAGAAGTTGACCATAACTATTTCACTGTGGAAGCTGACCATAACTATTTCACTGTGGAAGCTGACCATAACTGTTTCACTGCGGAAGCTGACCATAACTATTTCACTGTGGAAGCTGACCATAACTATTTCACTGTGGAAGCTGACCGTAACTTTTATAACTGCCTCTGGTGTTTGAGGGACAACTGCAGAATCAAACTATCAAAAGCATAAATTCAAAAAAAAATAATTTATGTGATTTTTTGTTTTTGTACATTAATACAAACATATCACACAATTCTCAGTGAATATTAATTGAGTGTGTGTCTGTCCAATCAGAGGCCACACAACTGAGGGAGCTGGCCATGGCGGGAGGAGCAAGCTCCGCCCCCTCAGCAGACATGATGTTCCTGCGACGGATAGAGGAGGCGTTCCACTGCAAACTCACACAACCAATCACAGTGGAGAAGAGGGCTACAGCAGAAATGGACAGCTTTCAGATAGTATGTCTAATGCACTCCCACAGCTAATGACTTCAAAAAAACTTCAAATTCAGTATCTCAGAACATTAGAATATCACATGCAACCAATAAA
>JAIFZK010000143.1:905000-917500 GCA_027481765.1 Tenualosa thibaudeaui | reverse complement strand
TGTTCCAATCCAATCTAAATTGGAACCCTGTGTTAATGTGACAGTTCATTCAAACTTCACATAAAGCAGATTCTAAACAGCGCATCACAATAGGAAATTTGATCAAGGAGTGGTATAATTTCACATAACAACAATCGCCAATAATAATAAGAAAACTTAAGAACAATAGTGTGCTTGCCTATAGCCTGTATAGTCCATGTGATATTCTCAGTCATAAAATGTAATAACATGTTGTCCAGTAATGTGATGTAATAACATGTCCAGTAATGTGATGTAATAACATGTCCAGTAATGTGATGTAATAACATGTCCAGTAATGACCACAATACTGTATCAACAGTAGTAACATGTGTGATTCATGTGTCATTCAGAGTCATAATGTTCAACATGTTTAGTTGTCACGATGAGTGATGTCTCATAACCCCTCCCTCATGTTTTAACAGCCAATGGCGAAAGGCGGCTTTGTGAGGGGGACAGGACTTGATCTCTCTTCTGGACGCTTCACTGCACCAGTGACCGGCATTTACCAGTTCTCTGCCAACCTCCACATCAGCAGAGGTGTGTGTGTGTGTGTGTGTGTGTGTGTGTGTCTGTGTCTGTGTGTGTGTGTGTGTAGAGAGAGAGATCTACCAGTTCTCTGCCAACCTCTACATCAGCAGAGGTGTGTGTGTGTGTGTGTGTGTGTGTGTGTGTGTGTGTGTCTGTGTGTGTGTGTGTGTGTGTAGAGAGAGAGATCTACCAGTTCTCTGCCAACCTCCACATCAGCAGAGGTGTGTGTGTGTGTGTGTGTGTGTATATGTGTGAGTGTGTGTGTGTAGAGAGAGAGATCTACCAGTTCTCTGCCAACCTCCACATCAGCAGAGGTGTGTGTGTGTGTGTGTGTGTGTGTGTGTATATGTGTGTGTGTGTGTGTGTAGAGAGAGATCTACCAGTTCTCTGCCAACCTCCACATCAGCAGAGGTGTGTGTGTGTGTGTGTGTGTGTGTGTGTGTGTGTGTGTGTGTGTGTGTGTGTGTAGAGAGAGAGATCTACCAGTTCTCTGCCAACCTCCACATCAGCAGAGGTGTGTGTGTGTGTGTGTGTGTGTGTGTGTGTGTGTGTCTGTGTGTGTGTGTGTGTAGAGAGAGAGATCTACCAGTTCTCTGCCAACCTCCACATCAGCAGAGGTGTGTGTGTGTGTGTGTGTGTGTGTCTGTGTGTGTGTGTGTGTAGAGAGAGAGATCTACCAGTTCTCTGCCAACCTCCACATCAGCAGAGGTGTGTGTGTGTGTGTGTGTCTGTGTGTGTGTGTGTGTGTGTAGAGAGAGAGATCTACCAGTTCTCTGCAAACCTCCACATCAGCAGAGGTGTGTGTGTGTGTGTGTGTGTATATGTGTGAGTGTGTGTGTAGAGAGAGAGATCTAACAGTTCTCTGACAACCTCCACAACAGCAGAGGTGTGTGTGTGTGTGTGTGTGTGTGTGTGTATATGTGTGTGTGTGTGTGTAGAGAGAGATCTAAAAGATCTCTGACAAACACCACAACACCAGAGATTAGTGTGAGTGTGTGTGTGTGTGTGTGTGTGTGTGTGTCTGTGTGTGTGTGTGTGTGTAGAGAGAGAGATCTACCAGTTCTCTGCCAACCTCCACATCAGCAGAGGTGTGTGTGTGTGTGTGTGTGTGTGTGTGTGTGTGTCTGTGTGTGTGTGTGTGTAGAGAGAGAGATCGCCCTGTTCTCTGCCAACCTCCTCCTGTGGTGTTGTGTGTGTGTGTGTGTGTGTGTCTGTGTGTGTGTGTGTGTAGAGAGAGAGATCTACCAGTTCTCTGCCAACCTCCACATCAGCAGAGGTGTGTGTGTGTGTGTGTGTGTGTGTGTGTGTGTGTAGAGAGAGAGATCTACCAGTTCTCTGCCAACCTCCACATCAGCAGAGGTGTGTATGTGTGTGTGTATAGAGAGAGATCTACCAGTTCTCCGCCAACCTTCACATCAGCACAGGTGTGTGTGTGTGTGTGTATGTGTGTGTGTGTAGAGCGAGATGTACCACCTCTCCGCCAACCTTCAAATCAGCAGAGGTGTGTGTGTGTGTATATGTGTGTGTGTGTAGAGCGAGATGTACCACCTCTCCGCCAACCTTCACATCAGCAGAGGTGTGTGTGTGTGTGTGTGTGTGTGTGTGTGTGTCTGTAGAGGAAGATCTACCAGCCCTCTGCCAACCTTCCCTTCAGCACAGGTGTGTGTGAGTGTGTATGTATGTGTGCGTAGAGGGAGATCTACCAGCTTTCCTCCAACCCCCACATGAGCACAGGTGTGTGTGTGTGTGTGTGTGTGTGTGTGTGAGATCTACCAGTTCTGAGTAAATGTTTGCACTCATTTGTGGGTGTTTTTCTTCTCTTTTATTGTATAGTAGTTTTGTACAGTAGATTTTGTAAAGGACTTATTTCTACTTTGTAATAGTTTTTGCATAGGACATTTATACTTTGCACTGTGTGCACTTTTAAGGGGTTGCTTAAAATCTCATTATACTGTGTATATGACAATAAAGGCTTTCTATTCTATTCTATTCTATTCTATTCTAAATCTACAGATGAGCAGAGGTGTTTGCCAGTAGAAGTCTGTGTGTGAGTATGTGTGTGTGTGAGTATGTGTGTGTGTGTTTAACAGGCCTGTTGTTGTGAGCCGATAATAAGCCGTAATCTGCACATCCCTGCAGTGACAGCTGTCTGGCCTTACACCATCTCACTCACTCACACACACACACACACACTCATACACACACTACAAGGTGTGATTTGCTGTTAGTTTCACAGTAGCAGTAGAAATGTGTTATGCACAGAAACATGCTCAATGCAAATAAATACACTTGGATGGATGTCAGTTTTCAGTTTGTGAGTTTAGTGTTTTGAGTGTTTTGTGTGTGTGCATGTGTGTAAGTATGAGAGGCGTTTGTGTGAGAGCCTAAGACAGCAGCTGTGTGTGTGTGTGTGTGTGTGTGTGTAATCTTAAAGGTAATCTGTGAACTGCTGTTTGTGTATGTGTACATGTATGTTGTGTGTGTGTGTGATTTGTATTTGTGTGTGTGATTGTATGTCAGCAGATCAAAGTGAAACACCCCGAGGCAGAGGTCAGTCCAGGCCACACGAGCATGTACGTGTTTACATCTGTAACAGACACGTGTAAGTAATCACACACACGCACACACACACACACGAGCATGTACGTGTTTACATCTGTAACAGACACGTGTAAGAAATCACACACACACACACACACACACACACACACACACACACACAAGCATGTACATGTTTACATCTGTAACAGACACATGTAAGTAATCACACACACACACACGAGCATGTACGTGTTCACATCTGTAACAGACACATGTAAGTAATCACACACACACACACACACACAAGCATGTACGTGTTCACATCTGTAACAGACACATGTAAGTAATCACACACACACACACACACACAAGCATGTACGTGTTCACATCTGTAACAGACACATGTAAGTAATCACACACACACACGTGTACGTGCTCACATCTCATAATCATAATCCTCTATCCTCTCTGCAGATCTCTGGAGACAGTGTTGAGCCTTGAGGGCCGAGAACATCTCTTCACCATCTGTGTCAATGGGCTTCTGGAGTTACAGGTGTGTGTGTGTGTGTGTGTGTGTGTGTGTGTGTGTCTTCACCATCTGTGTCCATGGGCTTCTGGAGTTACAGGTGTGTGTGTGTGTGTGTGTGTGTGTGTGTGTGTGTGTCTTCACCATCTGTGTCCATGGGCTTCTGGAGTTACAGGTGTGTGTGTGTGTGTGTGTGTGTGTGTGTGTCTTCACCATCTGTGCCCATGGGTTCCTGGGTTCCATGGGTTCTGTGTGTGTCCACAGCTCTTTACCATCCTTATCCATGGTGTGTGTGTGTGTGTGTGTGTGTGTGTGTGTGTGTGTGTGTCCACAGCTCTTTACCATCCTTATCCATGGGTTCCTGGACCTACAGGTGTGTGTGAGTGTGTGTGTGTGTGTGAGTGTGTGTATGAGTGTGTGTCCACAGCTCGTCAAACCTGTGGAGCTACAGGTTTGTGTGTGTGGTGTGATTTGTGTGTCTTTGATGTCCATGTAGTGTGTGTGTGTGGTGAGTACCTGCAATGGTCCTGTGATGTGTGTCTGTGGTGTGTGTCTGTGATGTGTGTCTGTGGTGTGTGTCTGTGATTTGTGTCTGTGGAGTGTGTCTGTGGTGTGTGTCTGTGGTGTGTGTATGTGGAGTGTGTCTGTGATGTGTGTATGTGGTGTGTGTCTGTGATGTGTGTCTGTGGTGTGTGTCTGTGGAGTGTGTCTGTGGTGTGTGTCTGTGATGTGTGTCTGTGATGTGTCTGTGGTGTGTCTGTGGAGTGTGTCTGTGGTGTGTGTCTGTGGTGTGTGTCTGTGGTGTGTGTCTGTGGAGTGTGTCTGTGGTGTGTGTCTGTGATGTGTGTCGGTCGTGTGTGTCTGTGGTGTGTTTCTGTGATGCATTTACATTTAATGTATCTGCTACATTTGCTTTTATCCAAAGCGACTTTCATTTGTCAACTATCAATTACATCAGGTGGGGCAGTACGTGTCTGTGTTCATGTGGTGTGTGTGTGTGATGTGTGTCCTCTCTGTCTTTCTCAGGTGGGGCAGTACGTGTCTGTGTTCATGTGGTGTGTGTGTGTGATGTGTGTCCTCTCTGTCTTTCTCAGGTGGGGCAGTACGTGTCTGTGTTCATGTGGTGTGTGTGTGTGATGTGTGTCCTCTCTGTCTTTCTCAGGTGGGGCAGTACGTGTCTGTGTTCGTGCTCAATGAGTCCATGTCTCCCATCACGGTCCAAGCAGGATCAGACTTCACTGGCCTTCTTCTGGGTTTGTAGTCCAGCTCTGGGACACGCAGGAGCCTCCTCAGCCAGCCTGCACGTCTCACTGCCTCAGCAGGAATGGGGGAAGGGATGGATCAGTGGTTCAGGTCTAGATGGACCATGTATGAGACCCTTCATATTATGAGATCTGAATGAGGTTTTCCATGAGATCTGAATGACATAATCTGTGTTCCTTTGGGACACAGAGCATATAGAACAAAGGTATCCTCAGAACGTATAGCTACTCCCCACCCACAGACACTGAAAGTCACTCCTAGAACACCAGAAAGAACCAGTATTCCTGTCATTCTTGAGACACATGTCCTCCATGTAAAAATGGTCATATAATTTCTGTCATTCAAGGAACTGAAAATTAAAAAGGACACGAAAAGGTTAGTCTTAGGTTTTGTGTGTACTCATGACATTAACTTGCAATGAAATGCAATAAATGTAAAAATATGAATACCAAAAGAATGTTATGCTTCCATAACATGTATGTGAACTTAATTTTTTTTTCTATAAAAGTGTGCTTATCAAAGTTGTGTCCTCACTCAGTTGAGTCAACTCCGTCAGTATTTTTTCACTCAGCCATATTATGGGAAACTGTAAATCTTAGGGCCCTTATGCACTTCCTGCTTTTGGTGGATGCAAAATTAGCACAGGCAGAAATGTAAAATTTCATTTTATAAAATCAAAATTAGCACAGGCAGAAATGTAAAATTTCATTTTATAAAATCAAAATTAGCACAGGCAGAAATGTAAAATTTCATTTTATAAAATCAAAATTAGCACAGGCAGAAATGTAAAATTTCATTTTCTAAAATCTTTTGGATGAACAGTCATCTGTCTACTGAGGAAAAGCAAGATGCCATCAGTATAAAAGTGTTGAATAAGAGGACATTTTTAATAACCAAATAACCAAAGAACCAAAAATAACCAAAGAACCAAAATAACCAAAGAACCAAAATAACCAAAGAACCAAAAATAACTCCATCATATTTTGACGGTTGATGCTGCTGACATTCATACTGGTTGTGCACTATTTTTTGCACAGGAACACTCCAAAAACTTTGGTCCTAAATGAATGTTTGGATGAATCTATTAATGTGTAAAGCACTCCAATATATCTTGCATATGCTTTTATACCTGTAACTTGTTGACAATAAAAGATGTGCTGAGCTAGTGTAGCCTCTGTCTCCTGTGTCCATATGAAGATGTGCTGAGCTAGTGTAGCCTCTGTCTCCTGTGTCCATATGAAGATGTGCTGAGCTAGTGTAGCCTCTGTCTCCTGTGTCCATATGAAGATGTGCTGAGCTAGTGTAGCCTCTGTCTCCTGTGTCCATATGAAGATGTGCTGAGCTAGTGTAACCTATGTCTCCTTTGACATCTTTTCTAATCATGTTAAAATGAGATCACATTAACATAGCATTCACGTGCTGACTTTTATAGGTTTATTCCATTTAATGGAGAGACAGATAATTACATAAAGTTGCGCCAAAACACATGTTGGGATCAGTGCAGGCTAGGGTTAGGGTTAGGGTTTAGGTTAGGGTTTCATAAAATGAAATAGAATGTAAAAATGTACTCCATCCGTATTGTTATTTGACTTCAAAAGGCTATTCAATAAGTATGATTAGAGACTAAAGAATGATTAGAGATTAAAGAATGATTAGAGACTAAAGTATGATTAGAGACTAAAGAATGATTAGAGATTAAAGAATGATTAGAGACTAAAGAATGATTAGAGATTAAAGAATGATTAGAGATTAAAGTATGATTAGAGACTAAAGTATGATTAGAGACTAAAGAATGATTAGAGACTAAAGTTAAAGCCTTTCCCATCACAACTCACTGATCTGTATTTGCTCTCTGTCAGTCATTTGTTTTTTGTCTTTATGTTACGAAAATTAGCACAGGCAGAACAGATCCTCCACTGCTGAATTATCACAGAACAGATCCTCCACTGCTGAATTATCACAGAACAGATCCTCCACTGCTGAATTATCACAGAACAGATCCTCCACTGCTGAATTATCACAGAACAGATCCTCCACTGCTTAATTATCACAGAACAGATCCTCCACTGATGAATTATCACAGAACAGATCCTCCACTGCTGAATTATCACAGAACAGATCCTCCACTGCTGAATTATTCAGGCCAGGTTTTCCTCTTCATCACTCCTCGCTGATATTGTCTTGTTTTTTTGTTCCACTGTTTAACAAGTTTCAGTTTTGAGAGTCTGGCTTCCTGTGCCAACGACAGTGGCGGTTGAAGTTAAATATTTCTATGTCAGAATCACTTGGATAACCTATAGGGTTATACATCTTTATGTCAGAATCACTTGGATATAACCTATAGGGTTATACATCTTTATGTCAGAATCACTTGGATATAACCTATAGGGTTATACATCTTTTTTTGTTAGGTTAAAACAGTCTACTTTACTTGATGGTTTTTGTTGATTCAGGCCCCTTTCATATCATCTCTACCTGCAGGTATTGCAGCTGCGGTTGTGTGAAATAATCTAGACTATATATTTATTGCAGTGAGTAGTGAGTGTTGTGTAGTGTGTTGTGTGTTGTGAGTAGTGAGTAGTGAGGAGTGAGTGTTTAGGCTGTTTTTCAGACTAGACATTTTTGATGTCAACAATATGACGTACAGCTTCTTTCGACACTGATTGTAAACTATAAAGTGAGCTGATGTTTTGGACTCTCAAAACTTGGATGGCTTTTGTGTCCTGACACTTTGCTGACATGACTATAAACAATGTGGACAACATTATAAAAAATCACCATCAGGTAGGCACCTTTAACCTGATAGAGTGTGTGTGTACTGCAGAATGTGGAGTAGGTTTGTACAGGCTGCAGTGTGTGTGTGTTTCTGTGTGTCTAGTGAGTTAATCCTGTGTAATAAATAAACGTTCTATGACAAATGCAGTGTGTGTGTGTGTGTGTGTGTGTGTGTCCTTGAGAGAGTGTGTGTGTACAGCAGAATGTGGAGTAGGTTTGTGTAGGCTGCAGTGTGTGTGTGTGTGTGTGTGTGTGTGCCTCACACTGTACAACTCCTCAGGTCCTCCTCACACTGCTTGTCGTAAGCATAGAGCCACGGCCTCTTTCCTTAAAGGAGAAATCCGGAGTGAATCAATCCATAATGGCCTACAGAAGCGAACTGCAGTAACTACACATTGACTTGAAATGGGCTTTGACATTTGCTGCATCTTGTGACAAAATATTTCAATCCAGTCATGCCCCATTTTAGGAAGTAGGAGTGTCAGTTTTGTAGGAACTACAAAAGCCAAGCAAATCCCAAGGCAAACTGCAGGAAGTCTCTATGCAGTTAGTGCACTCTGTGCTGACCTGCTGGCCACTTTTAGCAAATACTGCAGTCTGGCGCTGCAGTCCAGCAGCATTCCACTGGTTTAACGTCATCCAAAGACAAAGTGCAGTATCTACATTTTTGGTGAATTATTGGTGTCATAGGTCATAGGTCAGGTCAATGATCAGAATTAATATGCAAAAACAAAATTCCTCCTAAGTAGACCTAAGTAGTGCCTCCAACACATTTTCCAAGACACTGTGTAAACTTTAAAGGCATTTTTCTCAGTTTCACTGTTTTCATAGTTTCTGAACTTTGGCTTTGAAGAGCAGCATAGCTCTGTTGTTTGAGGTCACCGAGTATTGAAGAGCAGCATAGCTCTGTTGTTTGAGGTCACAGAGTATTGAAGAGCAGCATAGCTCTGTTGTTTGAGGTCACTAGGTGTTGAACGAGAAAATTTGATACATACATACATGATACATAGACCGAATAACCAAGCAGCAAATAAAGTTAAGTTCCTCAATGGGGCATAGGAAAATGAAACTGAAATGGACTTTCTGTGCCCCATTCAGTTAGTGTTAGTCACTGATTCACTTACACTCTTACACTGCTACTATGATGGAACACTTACACTCTGCTACTGTTACAGAACACTGAGGCTCTGCTACTGTTACAGAACACTTACACTCTGCTACTGTTACAGAACACTTACACTCTGCTACTGTTACAGAACACTGAAGCTCTGCTACTGTTACAGAACACTGAGGCTCTGCTACTGTTACAGAACACTGAGGCTCTGCTACTGTTACAGAACACTTACACTCTGCTACTGTTACAGAACACTGAGGCTCTGCTACTGTTACAGAACACTGAGGCTCTGCTACTGTTACAGAACACTGAAGCTCTGCTACTGTTACAGAACACTTACACTCTGCTACTGTTACAGAACACTGAAGCTCTGCTACTGTTACAGAACACTTACACTCTGCTACTGTTACAGAACACTGAAGCTCTGCTACTGTTACAGAACACTGAGGCTCTGCTACTGTTACAGAACACTGAGGCTCTGCTACTGTTACAGAACACTTACACTCTGCTACTGTTACAGAACACTGAAGCTCTGCTACTGTTACAGAACACTGAGGCTCTGCTACTGTTACAGAACACTGAAGCTCTGCTACTGTTACAGAACACTTACACTCTGCTACTGTTACAGAACACTGAGGCTCTGCTACTGTTACAGAACACTTACACTCTGCTACTGTTACAGAACACTGAGGCTCTGCTACTGTTACAGAACACTGAGGCTCTGCTACTGTTACAGAACACTGAGGCTCTGCTACTGTTACAGAACACTGATGCTCTGCTACTGTTACAGAACACTGAGGCTCTGCTTAGGGGAATGAGTAAGGCGTCTGATCCATCCTCCTCTCAATCACACACCATCCATCCTCCTCTCAATCATACACACACACCATCCACTCTTCTCTCAATCACACACACACCATCCATCCTTCTCTCAATCACACACACACACACACACACCATCCATCCTCCTCTCACTCACACACACACACCATCCATCCTCCTCTCAATCACACACACACACACACCATCCACCCTTCTCTCAATCACACACACACCATCCACCCTTCTCTCACTCACACACACACACACACCATCCACCCTTCTCTCAATCACACACACACCATCCACCCTTCTCTCACTCACACACACACACCATCCATCCTCCTCTCAATCACACACACCATCCATCCTCCTCTCAATCACACACACACACACACCATCCATCCTCCTCTCAATCACACACACCATCCATCCTCCTCTCAATCACACACACACACACACACCATCCATCCTCCTCTCAATCACACACACACACACACCATCCATCCTCCTCTCAATCACACACACCATCCATCCTCCTCTCACTCACACACACACACACACACCTCCTCTCATCCACACACCATCCTCCTCTCAATCACACACACACACACACACCATCCATCCTCCTCTCAATCACACACACACACACACACCATCCATCCTCCTCTCAATCACACACACACACACACACCATCCATCCTCCTCTCAATCACACACACACACACACACCATCCATCCTCCTCTCAATCACACACACACACACACACCATCCACCCTTCTCTCAATCACACACACACACCATCCACCCTCCTCTCACTCACACACACACACACACACCATCCATCCACCCGCCTGTGCATGCCTGGGCTCAGCCCTAAGAGCTTTGTGTGCCTCAGTGCCCAGAGCTATTGCGCATGCACACACACACATACACACACCCAAACACACACACATACACACACACAAACACACACACATACACACACCCATACACACACCCAAACACACACACATACACACACCCAAACACACACACATACACACACACAAACACACAAACACCATCTTCCCGCCCGTCCATGAATGGCTGCTTTGTTGCAGTGCTGGAAGGCTTATGGGTAATATATGTGGCTGTTCCACAAGCAGTAATTAGCAAAGTACTCTTTTAGTCTGATGACAGAAGCCTCGCAACACACACACACACACACACACACACGCACACACACACACGCACACACACTTCTGCACTGGAGCGATTCCAACTTAAGAGCAAGTTTTAGAGGGGATCATCACTGGTGCTTTCTGCATGTGCGTGTGTGTATGTGTATGTTTATGTGTGTGTGTGTGTGTGTTGCAGTTTTCCAGAAATCCTAAAACACTAAATTCCATTCTCTGAACAAAATGCTCAGTTGGTTGAACAATTTTATTGAATCAATCACAATCACTCTTTTGTCAAAACCACAAACAATTTTGAGCAGTTTAGCAAAACTCTAACTCTAAACTCAAAACTCTTGTGGGAAATTCTGTAAGAACAAGTAATATGTGTGTGTTGAGTGTATACAAGAATAGAATAGTGCATGCAGTAGAGTGTGTGCTATAAAAAGAATGTAAAGAGATTTATGTGCATGACAGTAGACTTCTTTGGAAAACCATGTTGAAACCATGTTTGGAGCATCATCGTAAAAGGACAGAGACTGAGATCTCGTGTAGGATTGGCTCTGTGCCAGCTACATCATCTACTGTTAGGAGTATTTAAGGTAGACAGATAAGGTAAAAGGTTAGAATGGTTGAGGATTACCACTGTTGTAACCATTCTCTCTGTGAACGCAATAAAGACTTGGTTGAACAAACTTCTCTGCTACTTTGGGTTTTTCCAAGAAACTTCTCCACACTCTAAACTCATTTTCTTACTAAAACACGTTTTGTGGTTCAGAAGCAGCCACAACTGACCTTTCACCTGAAGCATTCTGGCGACGCCCCCCTGGTGGGTTCTTTTAAATGTCCGAGAGCTGAGAACAATGGTCAAAATACCTTTCTTCTACAGTAACTATGATCAAAATACCTTTAAGCAGCTTAGAAAATCAGGTATTCACTCTTGCTTCACTCTGCACTCTGCTGATTCACTCTGACTGATCTGGCAGAGTGCTCTACTGTCTGCTGCACATTCAACACAATAGAAAACAGGATCAATACAATCGAAAACAGGACGTTTGGGACCCTATTTGTTTTTCAAGTCTGCCAACTTCAGCAAAACATTAGCCTTAGCCCATGCCTGGGTTAGGAACAGCAACTTACTGAAGCACACATTTAAGGGAGTTTCATTTTTCAAGTCTGCCAACTTCTTGTTCATCAGTAAATATGACACAATCAGAACATTGGAGGGGTGTGAATACCATAAAATACAACTAGCTAGTAACCTTAAATTGTACTTAGCCTTACCATTACCTTCGATTTCACTGGAGTATTTTGATGAGGCCAACATCAGTCATTGATTTTTTTTCCTTGTAATTTAGCTAAAGGACTTAGTCCTATTCTGTTGACGCACATTTCTAGATTTAATGAAGACATTGCCAAAAGTAATGATAGCTTAAGATCACACATCTCCACAAGTCAACAACTCCTCAACATTAAAGAAGTGCTGATGACAATTGACTGCAACATTTAATTGATTTTTTATGGTGAGATAAGAATCCATTCATACTCAAAAGGTGCGATCATATGGGTCCCTGGACAGAGTTGCTGGTCTAAACGGGGAAAGTGAAAATATTTCAACTGAGTTCAGGGACATCCACATTCAATGCTGGAAGTTATGAGAGGCCACATAATGTAGAAACAGTGACATGTACAGATTCAGTTGTGTTCATTTGGTAACATTAACAATGCAAGCATACATACACTGACAGCCCTAGG
>JAIFZK010000143.1:837500-897500 GCA_027481765.1 Tenualosa thibaudeaui | reverse complement strand
TTGGAGAGGCCAGTGAGTCAGGTCGGCACTGAGAATGAGGTCGGTTCTGTTTCAGGTTCTACTGGGGCTAAGTATGGGGCTGGTGGCTGCCCAGCAGCAGGCTCTCATGGACTACCTGGAGAGAAGACTACAGGCCATAGAGGTGAGACACACACACACACACACACACACACAACTCACATCTGATGCATATGTTCTCAGCTCTGCAGTTCTGCTCTGCTCTTCTGCTAGAGTGTCCCAGAAAAGACTCTTTGAGTGTGTGTGTGTGTGTGTAAGAGAGAGAGAGAGAGATCAAGGGAAAGTACAGGGCATCAACCACAAAGGGAAAGCTTTGTGTGTGTGTGTGTGTGTGTGTGTGTGTGTGTGTGTTTTATGTGTGTGTCTGTCTAATCTAAACGCCTCTCCTCCTACCTCTCTTATCCTCACTCTCATCTCTCTTGTCATTTCTTTCCCCCTTTCTCTCTCTCTCTCTCTCTCTCACCCATCCCCCAGTAACTGCCCTTCTCTCTCTCTCTCTCTCTCTCTCTCTCACCCCATCCCCCAGTAACTGCCCTTCTCTCTCTCTCTCTCTCTCTCTCTCTCACCCCATCCCCCAGTAACTGCCCTTCTCTCTCTCTCTCTCTCTCTCTCACCCCATCCCCCAGTAACTGCCCTTCTCTCTCTCTCTCTCTCTCTCTCTCTCTCTCTCTCTCTCTCTCTCTCCCCACATCCCCAGTAACTCCAGAGGATGGAGCAGACAGCAGGTCCCACATTGATGTTTTTAAGGCAAACTGCAGCCGTGTGTTGCCATAGTGATAGCCATGCAGTGAAAACGTGCTGTGTGTGCGTGTGTGTGCGCGTGTGTGTGTACAGTGAGCTAGGTGACATCAAGAGTGTGTGTGTGTATGTGTGTGTGTGTGTGTGAATGTGCAGTGAGCTAGACGTCACCGAGTGTGTGTGTGTGTATGTATGTGTGCAGTGAGTCAGAAGACACAAAGAGTGTGTGTGTGTGTGTGTGTGTGTGTGTGTGTGTGTGTGTGTGCAGTGAGTCAGATGTCACAAAGGACACTGCTGCAGCTGCTTGGCCTGTGAGACTGTAAGTCAGAGACCAGTGGTACTGAAGCAGACACACACACACACACACACACACACACACACACACACACACTGCAGTGATCAGTGAGACTGTAAGTCAGAGACCAGTGGTACTGAAGCAGACACACACACACACACACACACACACACACACACACACACACACACACTGCAGTGATCAGTGAGACTGTAAATCTGTATGTATTTCAGAGAGTATAAAACTCTGGCCTGTGTGCGTGTGTATGTGTGTGTGTGTGTGTGTGTGTGTGTGTTCCTAAGGGAGTGAGAGAGAAAGGTATTTGGTGGATGCATGTATGTGTATCAGTAGATGTTTGTGTACATCTGTGAGTGAGATAGACCCTTTAGTGTGTTTGTGTGTGTGTGTGTGCCTGTCCGTGCGTGTGTGTGTGTGTGTGTACGTGCGTGTGACTGTATGGTGTGTGCGCTTGTGTGTGTGTGTGTGTGTGTGTGTGTGTTTGTCCTGATGAATGACCTGCTCATTTCCTGTTGTTTCATTCCATCCACACTGCCACAGCAGAGACCAGAACAGAGACCAGCTTCATCTCTCTCACATACACACACACACACACATACACACACACACATGCACACTTTGTGTGTCTGTTGTATCTGCGTGTGTGTATGTGTGTGTAATTAAGCATCAAAGAGAAAACAAGATGTACACACACACAAACACACACACAATCAGACAGTCCCTCTAAGTCTCACTCAGTCAGGGAACAGAGGCAAGCTTCAGTTCCACCACTGCACACACACACACACACACACACACACACACACACACACACACACACACACACCTCTACCTTTCTTTTTTCTCTACCTTTGCTCCACTTTCCTCCCCTTGTTCTCAAACACACACACTCTCTCACACACATACTCACACACACACTTTTTCCCCCCGTCCTTAATCCCTCCCTCTTTCTTCAAACTCCTTCACTCTCTCAAACACACACACACACACACACACACACACACACGGATAGGAAGCAGAGCAGGGTGAGACACACACACACACACACACACACACCTTCCCCCGTTTCTTAATCCTTACCCCACCCTGTCCCTATTTTCTCTACTCTGTCATCCGACTCTCTCCCTCTCTCACTCTCTCTCTCTCTCTCTCTCCCTCTCTCACTCTCTCTCCCTCTATCTCTCCCTCTCTCTCTCCCTCTCTCTATCTCTTCCTCTCTTCTCTCTCTCTCTCCCTCTCTCTCTCCCTCTATCTCTCCCTCTATCTCTCCATCTCTCCACTCTCTCCCTCTCTCTCTCTCTTCACTCTCTCTCTCCCTCTCTCTCTCTCTTGCTGTGCTTCATTACTTCTCAGACTGTCTCAGAGGTTGGAACTGGAGGAGAGTGAAATGATGTCACATGTGTGTAAACACACACACACACACACGCACCTACACACACAGACACACACACACACTTCTGTGTGAGTTGAATTTGTTTCACTTTTTGACTGTAACTAATCGGGGTCCTGATTGTTGCCAGATAGTCACTTTACAGCATTACAAAGTACAAACCACAAACCAACATAAATGTGTCTTAGTTCATAGCCTAGTCAATTTCATGGATGCACCAGTCTAACATCAGTCTAACATCAGTCTAACATCAGTCTAATATCAGTCTAACATCAGTCTAACATCCGTCTGACTTTGTTCTGACATTGTGGCGTTCAGGTTTTATTTGCAACTCTTTGTGCTTCAGAACACAAAATGAGACGCTCTCTCTTTCTGCTCTTCTTACTGCTTACTGCAGCCCCCCCCCCCCCCTCTCTCCAACACACACAGGCACTCCCCCTCCACTCCATGCTTTCCATTCCCCTTTCTTCAAACACACTCTCTCCCTCTCTCACACACACACTTTCTTTCCCCTCTACTGTAATCTTTACCCGACCCCATCACTTTGGTCCTTACAGCATCAAGGAGAAAACAAGATGTGCACACACACAAACACACACACACTGCACCAATGCACACACACAGACACACACTCACAATCTCTTTCTCTCTCTCACACACACACACTCACAATCTCTTTCTCACACACACAAACTCTCTCTTTCTCTCTCTCTCACACACACTTACACTTTCTTTCTCTCTCACACACACAAACTCTCTTTTCCTCACACAAATACACACACACACACACACACAACTCTCTCCCTTTCTCTCACTCACACAACTCTCTCTCTTTCTTTGTCACACACACACAAACTCTCCTCTCTCTCTCTCACACACACACACACACACACACATTACAGTTTTTTTCAGAGGACAGAGGACTGAGGAGACATGAGGGTTTAAACACACAGAGGACTGAGGAGACATGAGGAGACATGAGGGTTTAAACACACAGAGGACTGAGGAGACATGAGGGTTTAAACACACAGAGGACTGAGGAGACGTGAGGAGACATGAGGGTTTAAACACACAGAGGACTGAGGAGACATGAGGAGACATGAGGGTTTAAACACACAGAGGACTGAGGAGACATGAGGAGACATGAGGGTTTAAACACACAGAGGACTGAGGAGACATGAGGGTTTAAACACACAGAGGACTGAGGAGACATGAGGAGACATGAGGGTTTAAACACACAGAGGACTGAGGAGACGTGAGGAGACATGAGGGTTTAAACACACAGAGGACTGAGGAGACGTGAGGAGACATGAGGGTTTAAACACACAGAGGACTGAGGAGACGTGACAGGGTTCAACTAGGGAACAGGGAGCAGGTGAAACTAGGCAGAGACTAACAAGACTAATAACATGACAAGGTACAGGTGATGGGTGGAGCTAGGGACAGAGACACAGGGTAAACAAAGGAGCACAGAACCAGGAAGTAAACAAGGAACAACAGGAAGTGACAAGGAACCGACAGGAAGTAACACAAGGAGGAGACAGAAGGATTCAAAGTAAGAGTACAAATTTGCCAAACAGTTTGTGTTTTCTTATCAAAAGCATGTTTTGTTACCAGACTACCAGACACAGACTATCTACCTCAAAATCAAACAATTCTAACAAACACTAGTGTGTGTTTTCTTTACACAGTGAACATGTAGTCAGTCAGAGTATAACTTTCAAAATGCTAACAAGTCATGGCATTTCTAAAACTACATTCAGAAATACATTTCTACAACTACATTTCAAATCCACAACTTCATGGATTACATTGACTTTAAAACCCCAGTTCCATTACAGTAACCACCAATAATATTTGTGTGAGTGTTTACAATGATGTGTGCCATTTCTAAAATTAGTCATTTTCATTACATAATGAATGTTCCATAGAAATTCTTCAAGAATTGTTGCAGATGTGCTACAGGCCTACAGTTATTCCCATCAGCTAACAGGCTTTTACCCAATCTAGAATCACTTTTTTCTAAACTCTAAATACAACAAAACATCAGTCTGTTGTCAACACTTGTCAATTTAATCAATTGCAATTAAAATTGGAGATGGTTTGTCTATTTTTTTCCCAATTATCTCTTCAGTTTTCATTCGAGAATTATCATCTATGTAACCACTGTGCTGCTGGTATTGCCAAACTAAGGATTTTGTGCTGTATTTAAGGTTTTGGACATTAGATTTCCATTTCTGGCACACAATGTGTAAGCCTTTGCAAATTTGCAAAACAATACAGACATGCATTCATTGACAGCATACAGTGTCAAAATGAATGAAGAAATGTGTCAACCGTATGGCCAGAACAGGTGGATGGTGTGAAAAGTATATTTAGAGTTTTGAAAATGAGGCTGATGATCAGACAAAAGCTTGTTAGCAATTGAAAAAAGCATAACAAAGACACACATACACACACACACACACACATTAACACATACACACACACACACACACACACACTAACACCTCTTCTCTCTCTCTCTGCCTCCCTCTCAAACACGCTTTATATGGCTGTTAGCACTGCTGATAGTGGAAAACAAAAAAACGGTGGGTGAACATTTTACTGTGGCACTGGTTTTACATAACAGAGTCATCATTAAAGTAAACCACATCATAATGTGAGCTAACACACAAACACACAAATTCTCTTGATCCAAAGGAGTCTCACTGTGGTCCTATCCATGTCATATATATATATATATATATAAAGTATAAATATTATATATATATTAAATATAAATATAATAAGTATTTGATCACTTGCTTATCAGACAGATTTCTGACCAGCAAGACCTGCTGTTCTGCTTTTAAATAGTCCAACTCCACTCTGCTCATGATTCTAAATTAGTAGCACCTGTTTGAGGTCGTTAGCTTTCATAAAGGCACCTGTGCACCCCACAATCAGTCAAAATTCTAACTACCAACATGGGCAAAACCAAAGAGCTGTCAAAAGACACGAGACAAAATTGTAGACCTTCACAAAGCTGGAAAGGGCTACGGGCAAATTGCCAAGCAGCTTGGTGAGAAAAGAACAACTGTTGGAGCAATTGTCAGAAAATGGAAGAGGCTAATGATTGTCAATGTCCCTCGGACGGGGCCCCCACGCAAGATGTCACCTTGTGGGGTAGCAATGATGCTAAGGAAGGTGAAGAATCAGCCCAGGACTACACGGGAGGAGCTGGTCAATGACCTGAAGAGAGCTGGGACCACTGTTTCCAAGGCTGCTATCAGTAATACACTGAAACGTCATGGTTTAATCATGCATGGAAGGTTTCCCTGCTGAAGTCAGCCCATGTCAAGGCCCGTCTGAAGTTTGCCAATGACCATCTGGGTGATCCAGAGGAGTCATGGGAGAAAGTCTATAGAACCTTTTGGTCTTAAGTCTTGGAGGAGGATGAAGAAGGAGCATCATCCCAAGAACACCATACCTACAGTGAAGCATGGGGGTGGAAGCATCATGCTCTGGGGGTGTTTTTCTGCACAGGGGACAGGACGACTGCACTGTATTAAGGAGAGGATGAACGGGGCCCTGTATTGTGAGATATTGGGCAAAAACCTCCTTACCTCAGTCAGAGCGTTGAAGATGGGTCGTGGCTGGGTCTTCCAACATGACAACGACCCGAAGCACACAGCCAAGAAAACCAAGGAGTGGCTCCGTAAGAAGCATATCAAGGTTCTGGAGTGGCCTAGCCAGTCTCCAGACCTAAATCCAATAGAAAATCTTTGGAGGGAGCTGAAACTCTGTGTTGCTCAGCGACAGCCCCGAACCCTACCAGATATAGAGAAGATCTGTATGGAGGAGCCAAAATGGCCAAAATCCCTTCATGTTTTCTAAGTGGGAGAAGTATAGCAGTGGTACTATCCATGTCTTATATATATATATATATATATATATATATATATATATATATATATATATATATATATATATATATATATATTTTACAGTCAGTAGTATAGCAGTGGTACTATCCATGTCTTATATATATTACAGTAAGTAGTATAGCAGTGGTCCTATCCATGTCTTATATATATATATATATTACAGTCAGTAGTATAGCAGTGGTCCTATCCATGTCTTATATATTACAGTAAGTAGTATAGCAGTGGTCCTATCCATGTCTTATATATATATATATATATTACAGTAAGTAGTATAGCAGTGGTCCTATCCATGTCATATATATTACAGTCAGTAGTATAGCAGTGGTCCTATCCATGTCTTATATATATATATTACAGTCAGTAGTATAGCAGTGGTCCTATCCATATCTTATATATATTACAGTAAGTAGTATAGCAGTTTGCCATTTAGGAAACAGTCACTGTTCTATTGTGATTTGCATCTGCACATTCCTTCAGTTTGCACAGAAACAGAGAAATATTCATTCAATCACTGTATGTGCCATTTTTAACCACTGCCAGAGGTACACCAATACATAAAAATGTCACTAAAAATATAGTTTGGTATTGAGATATTCACTCAAAATATTACATAACATAACAAAATATTTCTAACATAACATATACTGTACATACACTGTAAAAATATTTAGGCTGCCTCGTAAAAACATCACAATAACAAAAAGGTACATTACTTCAATACAATTAACATCATGCAAGACACTTTTTCAGCAGGTATACTCTTCCCCATGGGTGATTACATTTGTAAGATAACCTTCATGTTTTTGGCAATCCCCTACCACATTTTTTTCAGTAAGAATCCTTACAACAATCAGTTCTGTTCCAGTAAACCAGCAAAAAGACCCTTTCCAATCTGACACTCCGATCTCATTTAAAAGCATTTTTTTGAATCCTCAAAGACTTAGTAAACAGGACTAATGTGAAGGTGTAATCGTTTGAATGGTCGATTGGAGTCACATGACAGAGATGTTGGTGAGTTGCCTCAAAGGATTAGGGGTAATTATCAATTTGATATTCAAATGCTTTTTTCTCGTTATTGTTCAGTGTAGCTTCTCAAGATGTAGGCAAGATTGAAAAATTGATGACCAAAATGTATGTTACTGCGTAGCTCAATTGTTGATTGGCAGTATGGTATGGATAACTGAGAAGCCCATTCTCAAAATATAAAGGATAATTTGGCTGGGCTCAATTAGAAATCGTAAACGTTGTAATTTGTAAACTGATCAAATTAGTTCATATTACTATTTTAGCATGATAAAGTAGGATATTGTATGAGAGATTTTAGAAAAGCGCTCCAGTTGCATATAATTCAGCATTACAAGAAGACCATGATGAGGAGGCCTGACATTCCTCAAACATACAGATTCTGCTAGCAGAACATACTGAAGACTCTAGTCAGCACTATGACATCACTTTCAGTCTAACTTCTAACCAATACCGGATGGCTAGACATCTAGTCATCTGCTTGATGGTATGTGACATCAACATAAACTGACACAAATACAAGAAATACGATGGCTGTAAAAAGCATAGTGCTCATTCATATTTCAAAATAAAAGCATAGTGCTCATTCATATTTCAAAAATAAAAGCATAGTACTCATTCATATTTCAAAAATAAAAGCATAGTGCTCATTCATATTTCAAAAATAAAAGCATAGTGCTCATTCATATTTCAAAATAAAAGCATAGTACTCATTCATATTTCAAAAATAAAAGCATAGTGCTCATTCATATTTCAAAAATAAAAGCATAGTGCTCATTCATATTTCAAAAATAAAAGTATAGTACTCATTCATATTTCAAAAATAAAAGCATAGTACTCATTCATATTTCAAAATAAAAGTATAGTACTCATTCATATTTCAAAAATAAAAGTATAGTACTCATTCATATTTCAAAAATAAAAGTATAGTACTCATTCATATTTCAAAATAAAAGTATAGTCTTTAAAATGTTATGTACTCATTGATATTTCAAGATTGGTGCCCCTCCCTGCAAGATGCAACACCCGCCTCACCCGAAAAGCAACCATGATTGTGAGCGACGGCAGCCATCACACACACACACTCTTCAGCCTCCTGAGATCTAGGAGCCATCACACACACACACTCTTCAGCCTCCTGAGATCTAGGAGCCATCCCACACACACACTCTTCAGCCTCCTGAGATCTAGGAGCCATCCCACACACACACTCTTCAGCCTCCTGAGATCTAGGAGCCATCCCACACACACACTCTTCAGCCTCCTGAGATCTAGGAGCCATCCCACACACACACTCTTCAGCCTCCTGAGATCTAGGAGCCATCCCACACACACACTCTTCAGCCTCCTGAGATCTAGGAGCCTTCTTGTCCGCTCCACCAGATTAGCAAACAGCTTTATCCACCAGACTGCCAGGAAACTCAACTCTCTCCCCTCTCTCACACCCCTCTCTGCCCCCTCAAAAACTCTGGGCTCTGAAGTTGTTGCGGTTTTTGTATATAGCATTTTTTTTTTTGTTGCACTAACACAGATTTTTTGCTGCTTGTTTTTGTCTTGTGAAATTCTTGTGTTTTTTTCTTGTGAAATTGTTGCTTGCTGTTTAGTAAAAATGTCCTTCAGACTCTGTGTCTGAGCATACTTGTGTCCTATGTGTCCTTCAGACTCTGTGTCTGAGCATACTTGTGTCCTATGTGTCCTTCAGACTCTGTGTCTGAGCATACTTGTGTCCTATGTGTCCTTCAGACTCTGTGTCTGAGCATACTTGTGTCCTATGTGTCCTTCAGACTCTGTCTCTGAGCATACTTGTGTCCTATGTGTCCTTCAGACTCTGTCTCTGAGCATACTTGTGTCCAATGTGTTCTTCAGACTCTGTCTCTGAGCATACTTGTGTCCTATGTGTCCTTCAGACTCTGTCTCTGAGCATACCTGTGTCCTATGTGTCCTTCAGACTCTGTCTCTGAGCATACTTGTGTCCAATGTGTTCTTCAGACTCTGTCTCTGAGCATACTTGTGTCCAATGTGTTCTTCAGACTCTGTCTCTGAGCATACTTGTGTCCTATGTGTCCTTCAGACTCTGTCTCTGAGCATACTTGTGTCCAATGTGTCCTTCAGACTCTGTCTCTGAGCATACTAGTGTCCAATGTGTCCTTCAGACTCTGTCTCTGAGCATACTGGTGTCCCCGGGGTTCGTCAGACTCTGTCTCTGAGCATACTTGTGTCCAATGTGTTCTTCAGACTCTGTCTCTGAGCATACTTGTGTCCAATGTGTTCTTCAGACTCTGTCTCTGAGCATACTTGTGTCCAATGTGTCCTTCAGACTCTGTCTCTGAGCATACTTGTGTCCTATGTGTCCTTCAGACTCTGTCTCTGAGCATACTTGTGTCCTATGTGTCCTTCAGACTCTGTCTCTGAGCATACTTGTGTCCTATGTGTCCTTCAGACTCTGTCTCTGAGCATACTTGTGTCCTATGTGTCCTTCAGACTCTGTCTCTGAGCATACTTGTGTCCAATGTGTTCTTCAGACTCTGTCTCTGAGCATACTTGTGTCCTATGTGTCCTTCAGACTCTGTCTCTGAGCATACTTGTGTCCTATGTGTCCTTCAGACTCTGTCTCTGAGCATACTTGTGTCCTATGTGTCCTTCAGACTCTGTGTCTGAGCATACTTGTGTCCTATGTGTCCTTCAGACTCTGTCTCTGAGCATACTTGTGTCCTATGTGTCCTTCAGACTCTGTCTCTGAGCATACTTGTGTCCAATGTGTTCTTCAGACTCTGTCTCTGAGCATACTTGTGTCCTATGTGTCCTTCAGACTCTGTCTCTGAGCATACTTGTGTCCTATGTGTCCTTCAGACTCTGTCTCTGAGCATACTTGTGTCCTATGTGTCCTTCAGACTCTGTGTCTGAGCATACTTGTGTCCTATGTGTCCTTCAGACTCTGTCTCTGAGCATACTTGTGTCCTATGTGTCCTTCAGACTCTGTCTCTGAGCATACTTGTGTCCAATGTGTTCTTCAGACTCTGTCTCTGAGCATACTTGTGTCCTATGTGTCCTTCAGACTCTGTCTCTGAGCATACTTGTGTCCTATGTGTCCTTCAGACTCTGTCTCTGAACATACTTGTGTCCTATGTGTCCTTCAGACTCTGTCTCTGAGCATACCCGTGTCCTATGTGTCCTTCAGACTCTGTCTCTGAGCATACTTGTGTCCAATGTGTTCTTCAGACTCTGTCTCTGAGCATACTTGTGTCCTATGTGTCCTTCAGACTCTGTCTCTGAGCATACTTGTGTCCAATGGGTCCTTCAGACTCTGTCTCTGAGCATACTTGTGTCCAATGTGTCCTTCAGACTCTGTCTCTGAGCATACTTGTGTCCAATGTGTCCTTCAGACTCTGTCTCTGAGCATACTTGTGTCCTATGTGTCCTTCAGACTCTGTCTCTCTCTCAAACCCACATCTGTGGCACAGGCAGATGATCTACTCATCTCTCACACAGTATCTTTCTCTTCATTCTCTCATGCTTTTCCCTGTTTACTCTCTCTCTATCTCTCTCTCTCTCTCTCTCTCTCTCGCTGTCTCTCTCTCTCTCTCTCTCTGTCTCTCTCTCTCTCTCTCATTTCTCCCTTTTCAATTTCTCTCTTTTCCCTGTTCACTCTCTTTCTCTCATTTCTCTGTTTTCTCTTTCTTTCTCCTATTCCTGTTTTCTCTCTCTCTCTCATCCCTGTTTTCTTTTTCATTTCTCTGTTCTCTCTCTCTCAGGAGCGCATCTCGCTGTGGCACGAGCAGACGACGCGCTACGCCTCTGAGCTGCGTGAGGTGAAGGTGCAGATGGTGTCCCAGTTGGAGGCCCTGGACAAGAATAAGGAGTCTCTTCGGGCGGAGCTGGAGGGGTTGGGCTCGCGGGTGGGGAGGGTGGAGCGTGAGATGGACTATCTGGAGACGCAGAAGGAGGCGCAGCCCTGCGTGGACGTGGAGGACAAGCTGGTGGAGCAGCAGGTCACCGCCACCAAGGACAGGAACAAGCTCAAGTACACCAAACTCTCAGGTCAGCACTGGGTGTGTGTGTGTGCGTGTGTGTGTGTGTGTGAGAAAGAGAGAGAGAGAGAGACACCAATGGGTCAAGCTTCAGGTCAACCCAGGACAAGACATCCACGGAAACCTACAGTTGCCCACAGTATGTTCACAGTCTGTGTGTGTGTGTGTGTGTGTGTGTGTTTCTGTGTGTGTGTGTGTGTCTGTTTGTGTGTGTGTGTGTGTGTGTGTGTGTGTGTGTGTGCTCACTCTATCCGGGCCTGGTCATCCACTGTCCACCACCTCACTTCCTGAGGCTGGACTCTCTCACCTGGAGGGGAAATCCTTCTCTCTTATGCCACTACTTGAAGCTGAGTGTTCAGTGAGTGTCCAGAGAGGCTTAAGCTGAGTGTTCAGTGAGTGTCCAGAGAGGCTTAAGCTGAGTGTTCAGTGAGTGTCCAGAGAGGCTTAAGCTGAGTGTTCAGTGAGTGTCCAGAGAGGCTTAAGCTGAGTGTTCAGTGAGTGTCCAGAGAGGCTTAAGCTGAGTGTTCAGTGATCCACCTTTCTAACTGTGCACTCGCACATCAGCTTGCCCAACTCGCTGTGAAGTTTAACTGATCTGGCATGTTAACATGAGGTTACAATCTAGCAGCCTGACTGCAGTACAGCGACATTTTAACTTGTGACCATTTTTTGTGTTTGGGTCTACGGGAAATGGGGATTTTTAGAATCCTCGGGTGTGGTGCTAACCAACAGAAGATAATGACCTACTTTTGATCATAGCAATCATCCATTTAGAACTAGTAGCGCTAGTTTATCCCAGGAAGTGGTGAATGAGTGGAAGAGTGGATCTAGTTATGCAAATGAGCCAGTTATGGAGGTGTGAAGGCCTTATTAGCACCTCAGATGTATAAATGTATTGTATCAAATATATTGACACGCTGTGATGTTTTTTATTAGTTCATATCCTTTACTTATGCCCTCCATTTTTCTCTATCCTTCCTTTTCCACTCCTCCCCACCCCTTTTCTTCATCCCTTCTTCTCCCCATCCCTTGCTTCCTCACATCAAACATAACACAGACCTCACATTCACTGAATTACCAGGAGTGTGTGTGTGTATCGTGACAGGCTCATAAGCTGATTAGAGCATAACCAATGTGTGTAAATGAGTGTAATCTTGCTCACAGCATAATCAGTGTGTGGGTGTGTGTAATCCTGCCATGGAGGAATTGAAGCGCATGCTGAGAATTCTGAGCCGTGAGCTCAAAACACGCTGAGAAGAACACTGACTATCTGTATCCCTCATGGGATGTGTGTGTGTGTGTGTGTGAGTGTGTCTGTGTGTATGCATGAGATATTCAAATAGATTGAAACTTTGTGACTTGGAAGAGTAGAATGATAATACATCTAGGTTTTACATACACTTGTGTGTGTGTGTGTGTGTGTGTGTGTGTGTGTGTGTGTGTGTGTGTGTGTGTGTGTGTGTGTGTGTGTGTGTGTGTGTGTGTGTGTGTGTGTGTGTGTGTGTGTGTGTGTGTGTGTGTGTGTGTGTGTGTGTCTGTGTGTGTGCATGAATGTGAGTGTGTGTGTGTGTGTGTGTGTGTGTGTGTGTGTGTGTGTGTGTGTGTGTGTGTGTGTGTGTGTGTGTGTGTGTGTGTGTGTGTGTGTGTGTGTGTGTGTGTGTGTGTGTGTGTGTGTGTGTGTGTATGTGTGTGTGTGTGTGTGTGTGTGTATGTGTGTGTGTGTCTGTGTGTGCGTGCATGCATGTGAGTGTGTGTATGTGTGTGTGTGTATGTGCATGTGTGTGTGTCTGTGTAAGTGTGAGTGCATGTGTGTGTATATGTGTGTGTGTGTTTCTGTGTATGTGTGTGTATGTGCATGTGTGTGTGTGTGTGTGTTTCTGTGTATGTGTGTGTGTATGTGCATGTCTGTGTAAGTGTGAGTTTATATGTGTGTATATGTGTGTGTGTGTGTGTGTTTCTGTGTATGTGTGTGTATATGTGTGTGTGTGTGTACGTGCGTGTGTGTGTGTCCATCCCACAGGCTGTAAGGACCTGATGTCAGGTGTAAAGGGGATGAAGGTGTTGAAGCGTCTGGGCGACTCGTCAGGCATGTGGACCAAGGACATGAGCTCAGGCGTGGGGAAGGTCTACGTTTTTAACGGCTCCTCCTCCGACAACCTGCAGCAGTTCAGCTCCGTCCGTGACTTCACTTCCTCCCAGGGCTCCGCCTTGGCCATGCCCATCAAGCTCCCCGCCCCCTGGAGTGGGATGGGCCATGCCGTGTACAAAGGCCACGCCTACTACATGGAGAATGCCTCGGAGCTGCGTCTGCTGAAGGTGTCGCTAAGCGACGGCTCTTTGACCGACAGCTCTGTGCTGCCCCTCCCCGACCTCGTCCCTGCGTACCCTCTGACCCCCGACACACAGGTGGACCTTGCGGTGGACGAGGAGGGTCTTTGGGCCATCTACGCCACGCGGGAGAACCAGCGGCACCTGAGCCTGGCCAAGATGGACGCCGACACATTGGCGGTCACACAGCTGTGGACGACGCCGTGTGCTCGCGAGAACGCAGAGGCCGCCTTCGTGGTGTGTGGTGTACTGCATGTGGTGTACAACAGCCGCCTGCCGGGCCGCTCGCGAGTGCAGTGTGTGTATGACGTTGGAGACAGTGTGACGCTGCTGGGGGCCGATGAGGCACCACTTGCGTATTTCCCCCGCCGACAGGGGGCGCACTCGAGCCTCAAGTACAGCCCCCATGAGAAGCTGCTCTACGCCTGGGACCAGGGATACCAGATCCTCTACAAACTTACCATGAAGAACAAACTGGAGGTCTGATGTGGACACACACACACACACACACACACACACACACTAACTGACCAAAGCAACCAGATCCTCTATAAGCTCACAAAGAAAAAGCTTGTGGTCTGCACAATGTTGATACACACACACACACACACACACACACACACACTCTACTTTAACACACCACAAGACAGAAAACAGCCTCCATTAGGGAGGGGAACAGCACCACATTAGTCCATCCATTCTGTCACAAACACAAACACTGTTCTGTAGTGAGAAACATTAGAACGTCAGCGTGTTCCATCTGTAACACAAGTACATCCTCTCTTAGTTGTGTGTGTTCCATCTGTAACACAAGTACATCCTCTCTTAGTTGTGTGTGTTCTGCAGAGGAGCGACTTTACTGTTAATCTGTCCTCTTAATAAACTATGGAAAAGATCCCTGGTTGCTTCATTTGGTCTGGCTCAGTACACACACACACAAACACACACATCTCTCTCTCTCTGTTTGTGTGTGTGCAGTTTTAGAGGTTTCACAAGCACTAAAACACTAATTCTCATTCTGTGAACTAAAGGCTGATCTGCTTGAACACATTTACTGAATCTATCACAGAAACCAGTGCTTGTCAAATACATGGGGATACGCAAAATATATCTGTGAATGGGTGCACACATTTCAGCTCTCACTTTCCTAAACTGATCTCATTTTCTTTCTAGGGTGACCACACAGTTTAACAGCACAGTTTGCGCACAATTTCCTAAATCGCGATTCCCCAAATCAAATGTGGTTTTGAGTGCAACAGTTTTGGGATGATCATTTCTATATGAAGATTCAAGGGTTTCATTAATATAGTTTCAAAATTAGGGTTTCTACAGTTTTGAGACACAGGTGGAAATTGGCCTCAGCAATTGAAACCACTTTTACCAGAGAGACCAGGCCAGAGTGTGAGACCAGACCAGACCAGAGAGTGAGACCAGACCAGAGTGTGAGACCAGACCAGAGTGGGGCCATAAATTTGCAGATGAAACTATGAGTGGAGACAGGGTCCTGAGTGCAGGAAAAGGCTTTGGCGTCTAACCCTAGGCCCCGTCAGAGGGTTGTAAGGCAGCGTAGATCTTGGCCTTTGTTGGAGAAGAAGGCGGAGGCACCGACCCCCTGGTGTGGCTGAAGATGGGGACTGACTGGTGGAGGTGAGGTCTGTCAATGGCAGTGAGAGAAAGCGACAAGTTTGGAACTTAAGAAAGCTTTTCATTCGCTGATAATGTGTGAGTGGCTGTAAGGTTACAGCTCTGCTCAGGCTATGACCTAGGGTTAGGGTCAGGCTATGACCTAGGGTTAGGGTCAGGCTATGACCTAGGGTTAGGGTCAGGCTATGACCTAGGGTTAGGGTCAGGCTATGATCTAGGGTTAGGGTCAGGCTATGACCTAGGGTTAGGGTCAGGCTATGATCTAGGGTTAGGGTCAGGCTATGACCTAGGGTTAGGGTCAGGCTATGACCTAGGGTTAGGGTCAGGCTATGACCTAGGGTTAGGGTCAGGCTATGATCTAGGGTTAGGGTCAGGCTATGATCTAGGGTTAGGGTCAGGCTATGACCTAGGTTAGGGTCAGGCTATGACCTAGGGTTAGGGTCAGGCTATGACCTAGGGTTAGGGTCAGGCTATGACCTAGGGTTAGGGTCAGGCTATGATCTAGGGTTAGGGTCAGGCTATGACCTAGGGTTAGGGTTAGGGTTAGGCTATGGCTAGTTTTCATGAATGACAGGCCTGGCGGCATCCCTCCAGGCTACTACAGGTTAGCATAGGAGACACGTGAGTCTGAATCTCCCCTGTAAGCTATCATTTCTCCCCTTCTGCATTTGCTCCCTGCACCGCGGTTCTACTGTTCTCCCCCGTTCCACTCCTGTCTCCCTGTTCTCCTGCTCCATGGTTTTGCGTCTGCTCCTCTCCCCGTTTGTGGTTCCCCCGTTCCATGGTTCTCCATCCACTTCCCCACTCCTCTTCCACGGTTCTGTCTGCTTCTTTCTTGTTCTGTAGTTCTGTGTCTGCCGCTCTGCTCTGGTTCCCCTAGAGACTGTTCCACTGTCACAGAGCAGATGGTCCTCAGATGGTTGGCCAGAGTTTGGACGCCGCATGCAAACTCATCACATGACATTTTCGTACTCACACGCACATGCAAACACACACACACACAGCACTAGCGGTGCTACATGGCACAATGTCAGACTGCACCATTCTCACACACACACACACACTCAGTGCTAGCAGCACTAGGGGTGCTACATGCTGATCAGCACACACTTGAGGCACAGGCTGGTCAGGTCCGGTTCCCACCGGGTCCGGACCCCAGATCTGGAACCAGGCCTGGAGGCAAGCAGCCCCCCCCTGGCCCAGAGAGGAGTGGACCTCCCCTTGGCAGATTGCCCCCATCCAGCTCCTGCCCTTGTCAATAGAAGAGTGACTGGAGACGGGAGACAGGAGTGGGCGGGACTCATTTTAATGACACAAGGGCTTTCCTCCAATGACAGCGCAGGAACAGGGATTAGAATAGAACCATGTACAAAGTGGCCATAGAAAAGGGGCGGGTCCCCCACTGCTACCTGAAAATAGGGAGACAACACTACCATAGGGGTCAGGGCTCATAGTACGGCATAAAGCACACACACACACACACACACACACACACACACACACACACACACACACGTTAATACAGCAGGATATCCAAAGCTATACAGAAACAGTAGGGAAAGAATATACATATCAGTAAACAGGAACTCAGTCAGTCAGCTTCAACACAAAGTCCACATGATAGTCTTAGCAGGACTGGGCTTTAGTGGTCTTAGCAGGACTGGGCTTTAGTGGTCTTAGCAGGACTGGGCTTTAGTGGTCTCCATGTGGATGTGATGCGGTGGTCTTAGCAGGTCTTTAGCATAGGTCATGATGAGGACATAGAGTCATGTGCTATAGACATAGATCATGATGATGATGAGGACAGAGTAGATGAGGACATAGAGTCATTGACATGATGGGGTGGGACAGAATCATGGACAGAGTCATGTGAGACATAGACATAGAGTCATGATGAGGACATAGAGTCATGGGGTGGACAGAGTCATGATGAGGACATAGAGTCATGGTGAGGACAGAGTCATGATGAGGACATAGAGTCATGGGGTGGACATAGAGTCATGATGAGGACATAGAGTCATGGTGAGGACAGAGTCATGATGAGGACATAGAGTCATGATGAGGACATAGAGTCATGGGGTGGACAGAGTCATGATGAGGACATAGAGTCATGGGGTGGACAGAGTCATGATGAGGACATAGAGTCATGGGGTGGACAGAGTCATGATGAGGACATAGAGTCATGATGAGGACATAGAGTCATGGGGTGGACAGAGTCATGGTGAGGACAGAATCATGGTGAGGACAGAATCATGGGGTGGACAGAGTCATGATGAGGACATAGAGTCATGATGAGGACATAGAGTCATGGGGTGGACAGAGTCATGGTGAGGACATAGAGTCATGGGGTGGACAGAGTCATGGTGATGACATAGAGTCATGATGAGGACATAGAGTCATGATGAGGACATAGAGTCATGGGGTGGACAGAGTCATGGTGATGACATAGAGTCATGATGAGGACATAGAGTCATGGGGTGGACAGAGTCATGGTGAGGACATAGAGTCATGATGAGGACATAGAGTCATGGGGTGGACAGAGTCATGGTGATGACATAGAGTGATGATGAGGACATAGAGTCATGATGAGGACATAGAGTCATGGGGTGGACAGAGTCATGGTGATGACATAGAGTCATGATGAGGACATAGAGTCATGGGGTGGACAGAGTCATGGTGATAACATAGAGTCATGATGAGGACATAGAGTCATGGGGTGGACAGAGTCATGGTGAGGACATAGAGTCATGATGAGGACATAGAGTCATGGGGTGGACAGAGTCATGGTGATGACATAGAGTCATGATGAGGACAGAGTCATGGTGAGTTTCTCCCTCTACAAGAACTACAAGTATTATTCCACCTGCTCCAGTAATTTGATCTTACACACACATTTGATCTTACACACACATTTGATCTTACACACACATTTTTACCTGATGCTGCCTGTACATGTAAATACACTATATATTGTGTATATATATATATGTATGTATGTATATGTATATATATATATGTATATATAAAACTCTTCCCAAAAACTGTAAAAGTTTAACCAGAGTTACAAACATTATGAATATTCATTTCCTTTAACAAGCAGTCGCTGAGCATAAGTTGAATAATTCACCATAACACCTCAGGTAGCCTCAGTGTCATCTAGTGTAATACCTGAGGGACTCTATCCATACACAACGGAACCACAGATCATTTGGATCACAACAGAACCAGAAGTACTGTAGACTGTAGTTACATAGAACCAAGGGTCTCCAAAATCAGACTGTAGATAGTGCCATAGAACCAGGCACCTGCAGGGGAACTAACCAAGTACAGAACTAATGAATCACTGACGTGTGGAACTAGGGGTGGATAAACCCTCAGGACTGTGGAATAAATTACTTGAAGAACATAGAACCCTTAGATGTGTAGCGTTACTGGACACAACTCAAGCACTCTGTTGACACACGTTTATATGTAATGTAAACAGAGCGCTTCAGTAACACATCTGGTCTAAATAGAATACTTCAATACTAGAATACTAGTTTACTGGGTTACAAGGTTACAAGGTTACTGACTAAGCCGGGTAACTTCAGGTGTCACTTCAGAGATAACAGTTGTTTAGTGAAGTGTTCTTTTAGAGATCAGTTGTTACTCCCAAAGTTACTCCAGTTAACTAGTAACCTTGCTCTGTAGCAGAGGTCCCTGGTCTAAATAGAGTGCTTCAGTAACACACATGGTGTAAACAGACCTGGTGTAAAGCTGGATGGAACTAAGTACCTGTTGAACCAAAGGAGTATGAAAAGTCTGAGCATGATCAGAACCAAACAAGTACAGAACCAAAAAATTCAGAACCCAAAAGTGTGGAACCCTAAGGTTCAGAACCCAAAATTTGTGAACCAAAGTGCTGACGCCTGTGCCAATGTCCAGTCCAGCCCCGCTTTGGTCCAGATGGGAGGTGCTGCTCCCCCTCTCCCTGGGCAGGAGATCAAACGAGCGTGGACACACTTCTCTTGCCTCTGAGCTTAATGGGAGCACACACACACTCTGCACCTGCCAGGTCACATCTCACCTCATTAACGTGACGACTGAACAGAGCATCTCAGTTCTGAATCTATAAAATGCAAACACACACACACACAGTGTTGGATACACACCCTAGTCCTTGTGTCCCGTAAGAATTTACATGGGAAGTCATGGCTTAGTGGTTCTAAAAGAGGAAAAGCACCGTCACAAGAACACAACAACAGAAAGCTAATGCAGAACCACATAAACAAGGAACCAATCAGTTTTTTAAAATTTATACAAGAAACCAAGAAATCACCATCGCACTATACATGATAGACACACACACACACACACACACACACCATCACACTATATGTGATGACACATTGTGCTATTGTAGCTGTGTACTTTCAACCCACTCACACCCATACCCACACCCACACCCACCCACACCCACACACACACACACACACACACACACACACAGCAGTCTGTGAAGGGGTGTGGCTGATTGCTGTGGCCCTGCTACCACTGTGTTTGATTGGCATATCAGCAGTGGACAGACGGTCTGTTGGTCAGTCGGCAGACGGACACACAGACAGGCAGACGGGCAGAGCGGGCAGACAGACAAGCTACTGCCTCCTGTGGACGACTCAAGCAGAATGTCACATGTTGTGATGTAATTTCCTCTGGAGCTCAGCAGCAACTAGGAGGGGGAGGGGCTGTGAGAAGGCTCCTCCCTCAGGGGCTGGAAGGGAGGCGGGGCGAGGGGCAAGAACCCTGGCTGTCAAAACTGGCAGTGCGAGCCTTCCACTGAAAGAGAGAGAGAGAGAGAGAGAGAGAGAATAAAATGGAGGTCAGGGTCAAACAGGCCAAAACTGGCAGTGCGAGCCTTCCACTGAAAGAGAGAGAGAGAGAGAGAGAGAGAGAGAATAAAATGGAGGTCAGGGTCAAACAGGCCAAAACTGGCAGTGTGAGCCTTCCACTGAAAGAGAGAGAGAGAGAGAGAGAGAGAGAGAGATAATAAAATGGAGGTCAGGGTCAAACAGGCCAAAACTGGCAGTGCGCCTTCCACTGAAAGAGAGAGAGGGAATAAAATGGAGGTCAGGGTGGCTTTCAATAGAAATTGAAAGATGGGGAGAGAAAGAGAAGAAAGAGGTAGAAAGAGGGAGAGAGGGGAGGGGGAGAGGGAGAGATGTGTACTGTGAAGTTCTTGCAAATTTGAATAAGCGCCTCAAAACAGTTGCAGTTGCTCAAAAATAAACACTTTTTCCTCTTTGACACAGGCCACTACAGCTAGAACACTACTGCTAGAACACTACTGCTAGAACACTACATAGCAGTCATTAAGCACTACACAGAGATATGACTGACACGGCACTCAGGATATGGAGCTACGAAAAGGAAACGCTCATTATTTGTGATGCAGTAAATGTCAAATATTTACAGTTTTTCACAGTTGCTACAACACTAAACCCTATTCTCTGAATCAAATTCTCAAATGCCTGAACACATTTATTGAATTAAACGTAGGTGCATTTTGTAAAACTTATTAACTGTAAACACATTTTTCATTGTGATGCACTTCTTAATTGTACTGTTAACCAACAAGGCAGAAGGTGAACACAATTAAAGCACAGATGTCCCCATTTAAACACTACAACTCAAAATCGATACACTTGTGTCTAATGATGTGACAACCAATATATTCCAGTTCAGAGATGAAACAAGCTGGTTTGAGTTTCATATCAACAATGACAGAAGCACGGGGGAAGAGTGACTGTATTTATTGTATTTATTTATTATTGCATTTATTGAACATTAGATGCTGAATTCAGACTCCTCCTGACTACTGTAAAATGCATCTACAGCACTGTATTTCAGTAAATACAAACATTTAGGCTGCAGGCCAAACAGGGTCAGAGTGCACCGCAGTCTCTCAACAAAAACTTTTTTTTTAAACTTTTTTTGCACGCTCTGACCATGCTGAATGAATTTAAATGTTACTGTAACAGTGAAAATGCACTACCTGCTTCAAACATGCCCATTGAAAACCATTGGAAACCATTTACAGTAATCCTAAAACTATGGATCGTCCATGGGATGGAGGAAGTTGGGACAAGTCTCAATGAATATTATATCACAGGCTCTCAGAAAATGTAGTTTACAGTAACCTGTGCATGTGCTCTTGGTTTATTGATTCAAAAATCTTACATCGGCCCTATGAAGAGATATAGTGCATTTTTGCCTAATGGGGTGAACTCTGACCCTATTTGGCCCTCAGCCTAAATATTTATTAATTGCAATACAGTTCTGTAAATGTCTAATTCCTCCAGAAGCTCGATCCCTGAACATTGTGTCTTCAATTGTTTGATGTATTGTTTAATCACTACTGCGGGATTTTCATTTTGTCCGCTGTGAGATCTGAGACCATTTGCTGGGTTTGAGCACAGTTTTCAGGTGATTGGTCAGTTTTGTAGCAAGATTCAAGGGTTTTGAGAATGTGGTTTGAAAAATGGGTTTTGTTTTTCACAGATTTGGGAAAAGGGCAGATGATTTTAAAAATGTTTCAGCAATTGTGAAAAACTGAAAAAACAAAACCTTGATTCAGACTTATAGGCACTGTATACAAACATTATTTTCCACTAAGAAATTCATGAAATACATATTGAACGCCATTTCATCACAACTTGGTCACATTCATATTTGCGAGCGCCTGCTGATGGATTACTGTTCAACCACACAGCTGTACTCTTAGCATGTTAGCATGTTAGCATGTTACCTTAATGGATTACTGCCCCCCTGCTTCAGCAGCACTGCATCTAAACATGATCATTAGAACTTGAGAGAAAAGGTGGGGGGGATAAAGAGAGAGAGAGGCAGCACTAAAGAGGGAGAGAAAATTAGAGTGAGGGGACACAAGGTAGGAGCAGGTATTTACCTCTTTCTCAGATCTCTTGGCCTCCAGCAGGGGGTGCCAGTGAGCGATGGGTTTCCGTGGATACGCCAGCATCTCATTCCAGTGGTCCCTGCCCAGCCCATCCGTATGACTTCCCACGCGGTTCACACCGATGATCTCATTGTGGCCCACCCTGAACACACACACACACACACATGTAAATACACACACACAAACTATCCTGAACACACATACGTGGAAACACACACAAACCACCCTGAACACACACATGTGGACATACACAAACACAAAGCACCCTGAATAGACACACACGTGGAAATACACACACACCAGCATGCAAATACATTCACACATACATGCACAGTACAGTACACACACAAACACACATACACACACTTTATACATCAACCCATAAACACAACTGTACCAAACACAACTGTGTGTGTGTGTGTGTATGTGTGTGTCCAGTAAGGAATACCAGCGTTTGCTCCACACACACACACACACACACACACACACACACACACACACACACACAGTCTAGAAGTGGATCTGACAGACTGTACACACACTGTGCACCCACTGTGCAGGGCCAATCACATCCAGATCAATAGCCCAGATCAATAACCCACTTGACCATCCAGACCATCAAAAGCTAATCAATAATCCAACATCTGTGCTTCTTTATCAGGTAAGTCTTTGGAGGTTTGGGGTCTAGGGTCTAAGAGGGACATTAGAATGTAGCCTCTGGCTTCATATGAGACCCTCTGCACAAGATTATATGAGACCCCTCCTCCTCTGCACAAGATTATATGAGACCCCTCCTCCTCAAAAGACTATATGAGACCCCTCCTCCTGGTAAAGATGACAAAATGGAATAAAAAAAAACATCTTTTTGTTATTTATTTATTTATTGTCTCCCAATGAAACTGATAGAGAACAATCCCACCTCAATGTGAAACATACTAATCTGGAGAAAACACAAAAAGAAAGAAATATTTTTTACAAAAACACATGTGCCACAATTATTGTTATCCCTACGAATCTGATAAATAATGATGTAACTGAATAATTTTTCAATCTATATTCAACTTCTAAAATGTAACAAAAGTGTTATGTGTTAACAAAGTGTTAACAAAAGTATACTAGTACACCCCCCCCCCTCCATTAGTAGATCTATTTAATGTGCATACTACCAGAAAAAAGGGTTTTCTTGTCATTTAATCACTGATTTCAATGACTGGAGTTCCTAAATACTATTGGGACTTCACCTATAGTCATGTTTTATGATCAGATGGGATGAAAATTGAGCTGTTTGACTCATGCTGGGTTAAGCATGTAGAAGATTTAGTCTAGTGGAAATGTAGAAGAATTACTCTACTGAAAATGCCTGTCAAAAGTATGTCATGCTTGGTTCATCCAGCAGGTCATTAAATCAGAACATAAGTTCATTAATAAAAACATGGCTTACTGATAACAAAATCAGGTCTCCACCATGCTTGTCACAGTCCTCTGATCTTAAACCAATGAACTGAGCTGTAGAGTTGGAACCACCAGAGAGGGCCAATGAATACAGACAATCTGGACAGATTCTATGAATAGGGAGGACCTCAAATTCATTTATTTTGGTCTCCAACTTGCCTAACATCTGCTTTATGTGTGGCATGTCAAAGGAGACACCTAAAACCTGCTTTATGTGTGGCATGTCAAGGGAGACACCTAACACCTGCTTTATGTGTGGCATGTCAGAGGAGATGATTTTATAAACACTTTATTACAGATTTACTGGCAGAGGGAGGAAATTCTGGGGAGCCAATGACTGTGGCACATGTGATTTTTGTGATTTTTGTACGAAATTATTTATTTATTTCAAATGCATTGCTCTTTAAAGGAACAAATTGCATTCTGATCAAGGTTGTATTTTTTAGTTTGTGTCTCAATGTTTTCATTTTATGATTAATTACAAATAGATTCTTTTTTACATGTCTGTTTAACCAGCTCTACCAGGAGGCCAATATGGGAGGGCATTGTGCTCAGTACTCAGCGTCCTCAGAGTTGATAGTCTGTCTAGTACATGCAGTCTGTCTGTCTGGCAGAGTTAAAGCGGCAGTCAATATGTCTCATCAATGCTACCTTCAGCTCTAATATTCCTCTCATGGACACACACCTCACAGAACACAACATACACACACGAGCAGAACACAACACACTCTTCACCGAACACAACACACACACACAAGCACAGACAATCAAAAACAATCAATAGACTTTGTGTTGTAATGTCTTGAATAAATGACCAATCAATAGACTTTCTGCAACTTTCTGCTTCTGTGTTTAATAAATGTTACTGATAGTATTTGTAGGTGTGGTAAGGAGTGTGTGTGTGTGTGTGCGCGAGAGAGAGTGTCAGTGCATGTGTGTTTATGTGTGTGTGAGTTTGTGTTTGTGTATGTGGATGTGTGGATGAATGTCAGAGCATGCGTGTGTGTGTGTGTGTGTGTGTGTGTGTGTCAGCGTCAGTGCATGTATGTGTATATGTGTGTGTGAGCATCAGTGCATGTGTGTTTGTGTGTGTGTGAGCGTCAGGTCAGTGCATGTGTATTTGTGTGTGTGTGTGTGTGTGTGTGGCACTCACAGGTCATAGTCCATAACAGAGATGTGCAGGCTGACTTGGTCCATGTTCTCTGGCGGGATGTCAAAGATAATGGCCTCGTTGTACACAGGATTGAGGGTGTTCTTCTTAATAGTGGTCTTCTTCTTCTTCAGACGCCGACCGTCACAGATGAGCGACACCTTCACGTAGGGATCTTTGGGAAGGAGGAGGAGGAGGGGGATTAGGATTAGGATTTTCCCTCAGGGCTAACCCACAGGATTAACACTCAACTGAGCAGCAAAGAGCAGCAACATCAGTTACTGTAGCATAGTGGTTATAATCCTGACATAAACATTATTACGCTTCATTACGGTGTGTCTAACAAACATAAACATTATTACGCTTCATTACGGTGTGTCTAACAAACATAAACATTATTACGCTTCATCAGTGTGTCTAGCAAATCAATTTGACTCAAACCAGCAACTTGCCAGCACACTACCTCCTTCCAAAAATAATTCTAAATAATTCTAAATGATTATACTATTATAATAGATTTCACAGACATGCATATCATATGGAAGTGGGGTGTGAACCGAAAGGTCATTTTAGTCCCATTAGTTTTCCCATTTATTTATTTATTCATTTATTCATTTTGCACACAGTTGGGACGCTGCCAGCAGGGGGCGATGAGATTCTTTTCCTCCCCTCTAATGAGCGAGTGATGTCATACCTGAGTAACCAGTGATGTCATAGTGAGATAGTGATGTCATACCTGAGTAACCAGTGATGTCTCCGTCGTCTGAGACCATGCTTTTTGCTTGCTTTTTCTGGCTTTTTAGTAATTTTATACACGTATATAATGTATGTCCAAGTTATTTTTACAGTCATTTTTGTCTGCGTCAGATTAATATTAGCATATACAGCCATCTATGGGCACTGTTAACAACATGAAATTGTAAAGTTAAACTTTTGCTTTGGACCTATGGCCAGAGATGGCCGATAACCATCTCTGCTGTGGCACTGTGATGGAGAATCTTGACCAAGCTATGGGTGGACTGTTGCAGACAGTAAGCCAAGGCAAGTTTCCAGTATCTGGCCAAACAAGTTTGCATTGCACTTGGGCCACCGCACTTGTAGGTGTAGCACACAGACCTGCCCTGGCAACATGGAGCTGCACTTGGGGTTCTGCAGTGCACACTGAGTCTACCAATCTACTGTCCTTTGAGTGTCATTTCCATCCTCTGTTTGCATTGACACCATGCTATTCGCCAGCTCTGCCCAAGGGTGTCATGGATCTGAAATGGTCCAATCTGTCAAGCGGACTCATTTCTTATTTTAGTTTGAGCTACATGTTTTGTGTTGTTGTTGTTTGTGTTGTTTGTGTCTAGTCACTGCATATATAAATAAAGCTTACTGCTACTACTATTGAGAGAGGGATGTCAGTGAGAGAGTAGCCAGTGACGTCATAGTGAGATACTGATGTCATACCTGAGTAGCCAGTGATGTCATAGTGAGATACTGATGTCATACCTGAGTAGCCAGTGATGTCATAGTGAGATACTGATGTCATACCTGAGTAGCCAGTGATGTCATAGTGAGATACTGATGTCATACCTGAGTAGCCAGTGATGTCATAGTGAGATACTGATGTCATACCTGAGTAGCCAGTGATGTCATAGTGAGATACTGATGTCATACCTGAGTAGCCAGTGATGTCATAGTGAGATACTGATGTCATACCTGAGTAGCCAGTGATGTCATAGTGAGATACTGATGTCATACCTGAGTAGCCAGTGATGTCATAGTGAGATACTGATGTCATACCTGAGTAGCCAGTGATGTCATAGTGAGATACTGATGTCATACCTGAGTAGCCAGTGATGTCATAGTGAGATACTGATGTCATACCTGAGTAGCCAGTGATGTCATAGTGAGATACTGATGTCATACCTGAGTAGCCAGTGATGTCATAGTGAGATACTGATGTCATACCTGAGTAGCCAGTGATGTCATAGTGAGATACTGATGTCATACCTGAGTAGCCAGTGATGTCATAGTGAGATACTGATGTCATACCTGAGTAGCCAGTGATGTCATAGTGAGATACTGATGTCATACCTGAGTAGCCAGTGATGTCATAGTGAGATACTGATGTCATACCTGAGTAGCCAGTGATGTCATAGTGAGATACTGATGTCATACCTGAGTAGCCAGTGATGTCATAGTGAGATACTGATGTCATACCTGAGTAGCCAGTGATGTCATAGTGAGATACTGATGTCATACCTGAGTAGCCAGTGATGTCATAGTGAGATACTGATGTCATACCTGAGTAGCCAGTGATGTCATAGTGAGATACTGATGTCATACCTGAGTAGCCAGTGATGTCATAGTGAGATACTGATGTCATACCTGAGTAGCCAGTGATGTCCATGGCCTTCAGGTTTCTGCACTTGATGACAGTGAGTGTGAGTCGTCCCGCCGTGGGCAGGTAGCACAAGGAGAACATGATCTCACCTAAGTCCACACTCTCCTGTGAAACACACACAGACACAAACACTCCGAAATTAGTCTTGTGGTTATGGCCCTATGCCAGGCATACACTCCTTTACTTTAAGACTTTATGTGAAGCCCAGTGGATCATCTGGAAAAGCAGTCTGTAACAGGCTAAAAGTTTGTTTCCTTCTACAGTGCTTTTTGACCTGGAACTTGGCCTTCATATACTGTATACTGAAATAAACATCCATAGCCCAGTTTGCACATTTGAGTATCTCTGTGCCAGATAGTAAAGCCAAATGTGTTTTCCATTTTTACTGGCAGTGCGCAGTTGTAGTGCAGCTTTGTGTGTTTATTCGTTTTTTCAGTCGCTAATAGGTGTAGGTACACCCATTTCGGTCTCTAATAGATACACAGCGATTTCATGTTTTAATCCAGCTACAGCACACACAAAGATTTTTTTCTTTTCTTTTTTTCTCAAATCAAACATGTTAACATAGACAAATAGCTGAACCAGATTTTCAATTATAGAAAACCATCTCTGCTCTAGGTATCAAGATTGCAATAAATCCCATAGGCCTAATCTACATGTTGGTCATGGCTAATCACATGAAAAACAGCCAATTCCAATCACAAGCCGGCCAACTGGTGCATCCCTAATCGCTAACAAACATTACTTAAAACACTTTTTCTAAACTCTGAATACAGCAAAACACCTACATCACACAATTAGCCAAACAGTTATCAAAGTCTACATCTCAACATGCAAAACACCTCTCTCTAAACATGTTAACACCTCTCTCTAAACATGTTAACACCCCTAAACATGCTAACTCTTCTCTCTAAACACCTAAAGAAGAGAGGGATGAGGACCATTACATGAAAAAGTGAGACAGCAAGATAAGAATGATGTATGTGTGTGTGTGCGCATATGTCTGCCTGTGTCTGTGTATGTATGCTTGTTAACTTGAAGCTGCTTTGGATTACCTGTCTTGTAGGAAACCACCTGAGTTGTAATACACCTACAAGCCATCAGAAGGTGTGAACTACTAGCACAGCTGGGTCATCAGAGATCAATTGGTCGTTGGCCACTCCTATCAGGCCTATTGTTTCTGTCTGACTCTTGGTGGGCGGTCTCAGCCGGGTGCAACCAATCACTGTTCCTAATAGCAGGAGTGACACTGAAGCGTCAGCCCTTGTGTTCAGCCCTCCTTGTGTGAAGACTGACTGGGGTAAAGACGAGCGTGTCTACCTGTGCATGTGCACCGAGCGTGGACACCAATCTAACTAACAAATCACCATGTCCTATTCTCTGTAACCTGATCTTCTTGCCACAATGTACCTCTACTCCATTGGTGGATTCAGTCGCCGCAGATTCCACTTCTACAAAAGGAAACAGATCCTTGCAAACCTCCACTCTAGACATCATGTCTCGTCATTCACGAACAGCTCCTTCACCATAGGTTTGTGGAACTGTCAGTCTGCAGTGAACAAAGCAGACTTCATCTCGGCTTATGCGAACCATCTTTCTCTGGACATCCTGGCTCTCACCGAGACCTGGATCAAACCAGAAAACACTGCCACTCCTGCTGCACTTTCCACCAACTATGCTTTTTCCCACACCTCACGCCTATCCAGGAGAGGGGGTGGTACGAGGCTGTTAATATCAGACAAATGGAAATATACTCAACTGGTACCGTCTGTCACATACAGCTCCTTTGAATACCATGCCATCTTGGTAACGGCACCGGTCAAAATATATCTGTGTGTTATCTATCGCCCTCCGGGTCAAATGGGGGATTTCCTAGAAGAACTTGACATTCTGCTTTCTTCTATCCCTGAGCATGACTGTCCCATGCTTGTTCTCGGTGATATGAACATCCACTTAGACAATCCAGGTTCTGCAGAATTCCTATCTCTGATGGACTCCTTTGAGCTACAGCGGGTTTACAGCCCTCCAACTCACAAAGCTGGTAAGGAACTTGATCTAATTTTCACCAGGAGGTGCGCCGCTACTTTGCAGACAGTTACTCCTCTACATCTATCTGACCATTACTTTATTCAGTTCAAGGTTTCCCTCTGTCAGCAACCATGTGCTCCTACTCCCACTGTCTCTGTCCGTCGCAATCTCCGCAATCTATCTCCCACTCACTTTTCCTCCTTCTCTTCTTTTGAGGTTGATGATGCCACAGAGTCACTCTGTTCCACGCTGAGCTCCTGCTTGGATCATGTGTGCCCTCTGTCTACCAGACCCGCACAACCCACTCAGTCTCATGAGTGGCTTAATGACTCACTTCGGTCAATGCGCACTAACCTCAGAGCTGCTGAGAAGAAATGGCACAAAACTAAGAATTTGGCCAATCTAACACAATTCCAAGTACTCCTATCCTCCTTCTCATCCAGTGTGACTGCTGCGAAAAAGGCTTTCTATCACAACAAGATTCACAATGCCACGGACACCAAGAAACTCTTTTCCACCTTTAAATCTTTACTAAACCCACCTCCTCCGCCTCCTCCAACTAACCTCTCAGCTAACACTTTTCCTGCATTCTTCACTAACAAAGTTGCAGCAATTAGTAGTCAGTTCTCAAACCAATCTACTGAGGGTCCTTCTCCTAGCCTCTCTAAACCAACTGCTTCCTTTTCTTCTTTCACTCCTCTCTCCATGGCAGAGGTATCTAAGCTTCTCACAGACAGCCGGCCTACCTCTTGTCTTCTGGTCTTCTATCCCAACAACCCTTCTTCAGGCCATAACCCCCACCATTGTGACAGCAACCACACATGTGGTCAATGCTTCACTAACTAGGGGTACATTTTCCACCGCCTTCAAACAAACCCAGGTAACACCGCTGCTCAAAAAATCATCCCTTGCTCCCACTCAAGTGGAGAACTAGCGGCCTGTATCTCTTCTTCCCTTCCTTTCCAAAGCCATTGAACGAGCTGTCTTTAAACAGGTCACAGGATTTCTCACTCGGAACAACCTCCTCGACTCCAACCCATCTGGTTTCAGAAGTGGCCACTCCACTGAAATGGCGCTTCTGTCTGTGACAGAAGCACTGAAAGAGGGCAGAGAGGCAGGTCAATCCTCAGTGCTCATCCTGCTGGAACTATCAGCAGCATATGGCACAGCGCACTCCTGGTTCAAGTCCTATCTTACTGGACGGTCGTTCAACGTATCATGGCTAGGACAGACATAGGCACTTCACCAACTCACCACGGGAGTACCCCAAGGATCTGTGCTGGGGCCCCTTCTCTTCGCCCTGTACATCACCTCGCTGGGCTCAATCATCCACTCCCATGACTTCTCCATGGACCACTGCTACCACTGCTATGCTGATGATACCCAGCTCTATCTGTCCTTTCCGCCTGACGACTCCACAGTGTCAACACGGATCTCTGACTGTCTCTCTGATATATCTGCATGGATTAAAGGACATTACCTCCAACTAAAACTCTCCAAAACTGAACTGCTGGTCCTCCCAGCCAAACAAGCCATCACGACATCAGTATCAAGATTGACTCCCTGTCTGTTTCTCCCACCAAAGTGGCAAGAAACCTAGGTGTCATGATCGATGACCAACTGACCTTTGCAGATCACGTTGCCTCTGTGGCTCGGTCGTGCCATTTTTCCCTATTCAACATAAGGAAGATCAGGCCGTACCTATCCCAACATGCAACCCAGCTCCTGCTACAGACCCTGGTTATCTCTCGTCTTGACTACTGCAATGTCCTCCTATCAGGCCTACCAGCCTGTGCGGTGAGACCACTACAGATGATCCAGAATGCAGCTGCACGTCTGGTCTTTAACCAGCCAAAAAGGGCACATGTCACACCGTTCATTGAACTTCACTGGCTACCCTTGGCTGCTCGCATTAAATTCAAGGCACTTATGGTGGCCTACAGGGTGAATGATGGCTCTGCTCCCATCTACCTGAATTCTCTCCTGAAGCCCTATGTCACCCGACGACCGCTTCGCTCCTCTAAGGAACATTTTCTAGCACGGCCAACACCTTGTGCAGGTCAACCCAGACTCTTCTCATATCTGGTTCCGCGCTGGTGGAATGACCTCCCAAGTGCTACCAGATCAACTGATACCCTCTCCACCTTCAAGAAACTTGTGAAGACCCAGCTCTTCCAAGAATATCTCCTGGCGTAAATTTTGAGAATCCACTTAACAATTTAATTTCTCTGCACTTTATTACACTATTGCACTTTCAACTTAAAATAGTCCAGTTTCTATGTTAGCAATATGCACCTCTTGTTAGTTCTTTCATTGTGTTGTAGCTTGAATGCTATCCTCTTTTGTAAGTCGCTTTGGATAAAAGCTGCTAAATGCCTAAATGTAAAATGTAAATGTATGCGTATATGCGTGAGTGTGCATCTATGTGTGTGTGTGTGTGTGCATGTGCATGTGTGTGTGTGTTAGCATTGTAATAAATTTCCATTTGCCCCCATCAAACAGGCCAGTTCTCCACTAACCCACTAGAATGAACTGATGAGCTGCCAATAACATCCCAAACACACACACACACACACACAATCCAAAATGGGGGACCAGCAGTGTCACAAAAAGAAATACAAGATGTCATTGGTGTATAGTTGTAAACAGTAATTAAAAGTATTAAAAAGAGGTATTATATAAAGGTTTTCAACAATTACATTTTAATCCATCGATTTATGTGTCTAATTTCAAAAACAAATTTAAAAATAGAATTATTTCATCAGATCAGATTTGAACCTTTTGGGAATATTCCCAAAATTATAGTAATTCAAACTCCAAGTAGAAATCCACCTTTTCCATGTTCCATTTGAAAAGAAGTTTCAAAGAAGTTTCCCTCAACATTCTGACAACCGTATCGTCAAGCACTCAGGAACCCAGAGGGCTAGCTGAACCCAGAGGGCTAAATGAGGCGCTCAGGAACCCAGAGGGCTAGCTGAACCCAGAGGGCTAAATGAGGCGCTCAGGAACCCAGAGGGCTAGCTGAACCCAGAGGGCTAAATGAGGCGCTCAGGAACCCAGAGGGCTAGCTGAACCCAGAGGGCTAAATGAGTCGCTCAGGAACCCAGAGGGCTAGCTGAACCCAGAGGGCTAAATGAGGCGCTCAGGAACCCAGAGGGCTAGCTGAACCCAGAGGGCTAAATGAGTCGCTCAGGAACCCAGAGGGCTAGCTGAACCCAGAGGGCTAAATGAGTCGCTCAGGAACCCAGAGGGCTAGCTGAACCCAGAGGGCTAAATGAGTCGCTCAGGAACCCAGAGGGCTAGCTGAACCCAGAGGACAGACAAACACTTCACATAATTTCAACCAATTGTAATCACAACCAGCAATCCACAACTTGATTCAAAGTGCGTGAGCACTGCTTTTGAAAGAGGTCTATTTGAACAGCCAAGGCTACTCAAGAATTAGCTGGCTAGCTGTTGTCAAGGCTACTCAAGAATTAGCTGGCTAGCTGTTGTCAAGGCTACTCAAGAATTAGCTGGCTAGCTGTTGTCAAGTAGGTCTGCCTATCATCCCACGATAGAGAGTTTCCCAACCAAACGTATGCTTATAATCCATACAATATAACACTGGGCATATTACCGAGTAATATAGTATAATACAATATAGTCTGCCCATTGTACTTATGAAAACCTATGACACAAAATCGCTGGATTAAAATGTAATTGTTAAAAGTTTTTATATAATACCTCTTTTTATAGTTTTTGTTACTGTTTACAACTGTACAACAATGATATCTTGTATTTCTTTTCGTGACACTCCTGGTGCTCCATAATCCAAGCAATGCTAAAGCGCTCACTGTGTGTTCACACACACACACACACACACACACACACACACACACACACACACACACACACACACACAGGCTCCATAGCGCTGTTCTACAGACTGTTGCAGAGGAGAGATGAAGGATGTGCAGAGAGATGATAAGGTCCAAGAACTGCCGCTCAGTGTGTGTGTGTGCAAGTGTGTGTGTGTGTGTGTGCAAGTGTGTGCAAGTTTGTGCGCACATCAGTGTGTGTCCAGTCTCTGAGATCTATATTTAATGGCAGATGAGGGTGGGGCATAAATCTCTGAGAAAATCAGCAGCAGAAAGATCTCTGGAGATGATACAGAGCACTGCTCCAACACTGCACACACACACACACACACACACACACACAGAGAGAGAGAGATCTCTGGAGATGATATAGAGCACTGCTCCAACACTGCACACACACACACACACGCGCACACACACACACACACAGATCTCTGGAGATGATATAGAGCACTGCTCCAACACTGCACACATACACACACACACATACACACACAGAGATCTCTGGAGATGATATAGAGCACTGCTCCAACACTGCACACACACACACACACACACACACACACACACACACACACACACACAGATCTCTGGAGATGATATAGAGCACTGCTCCAACCCTGCACACACACACACACACAGATCTCTGGAGATGATATAGAGCACTGCTCCAACCCTGCACGCACACACACACACACAAATCTCTGGAGATGATATGGAGCACTGCTCCTGACATAGTGTCTCAACCCTGCACACACACACACACCCACACACACACACGCAGATTTCTGGAGATGATATGCAGCACTGCTCCCTACAGAGTGTCTCAACCCTGCACACACACACACACACACATACAGAGAAATTCACACCATGATCATGGCAAACTCAGAGCAAGTAGGACACACTAATGGGCCGTGCACGAGATCACACACACACTCACACACACACACATTGGCAAATAAGCTTTGGTTATGTGTAGGATGTAGACAAGGCAAGGGAACAGGTGTGGGGGAGGACAAATGGGAATGTGTGTGTGTGTGTGTGTGTGTGTATGTGTGTGTGTGTGTGTGTGTGTGTGTGTGTGTGTGTGTGTGTGTGTGTGTGTGTGTGTGTGTGTGTGTGTGTTGTGGGGAGGTTATGGTGTAGAGGCCATTTCCTCTCTTACTACTCACACACACACACACACACACACACACACACACACACACACACACACACAGTGGTGTAGCATTAAGCAAAGCTCCATGCTCTCTCCATTACTGCCTGCCAGTCTGAGTGCCAAGCCTGCAACTGACTCTGCCGTCACTCCCATCCAGTACCACCCCCGCCCTCATGGTGTGTGTGTGTGTGTGTGTGTGTGTGTCTCAGAACTGTTGCACTGGTGTGTGTGTGTGTGTGTGTGTGTGTGTGTATGTGTCTCAGAGCTGTTGCACTGGTATGAGTGTGTGTGTGTGTGCGTGTAGGTGTGTGTGTGTGTGTCTCAGAGCTGTTGCACTGGTATGTGTGTGTGTGTGTGTGTGTGTGTGGGTAGGTGTGTGTGTGTGTGTAGGTGTGTGTGTGTGTGTGTCTCAGAGCTGTTGCATCGACCAAATCTGCTGGTTCTGCTGATGTCAGTGTTGGCTGCCCCCCTTCCAGAGACCCATTTTAGATTTCTGCGCTTGGGGTTAGACTGAACTACGAGCGCCGCGGGTTACCGTAGTTACCGTGGAAAAGTCCATTGTGGCCCAGAAGTTTCCATTCAGCTGATGGCCACTTTCATTCATCACCTTACATCACCATAAGCCTAGGAAGAATTCAAAGGCATCTGCGTCTCTCCGGCAAAAGCAGGCAAATCATCAGCTTTGTGAGAATGTGTCACTGAGCATGGGCTGCTTGTAGCCTATGGGTATGTTTGCAGAGAGTTTTTGTTCATTCGTAGTGGGTGGGGTTACACACCTTTACTAAAACCATTTATCAACCAAACAAAAAGTTCAAAGTTCCACTCTTCCATACAGTTGTGTCCAATATGGGTGACATATGGCTACACCCAACAAGCATCACGTGCCATTACCCCCCTTGAACCCAATCTGTGAGTCACTCATTATTGCTCATCTTATTAACTTGAACAACCCGTATTTTGTGGACATGAAGTCTCTGATGACCTCACTCTTGTTGTGATCATCCAGAACATTTAGCTCACACTCTACACAACTATGAGACCATGTAGGCTAGTGATATCTTCACCAAGGTAACAATAGTTTTCTGAGATAACTGACAGTAGTGATGAGTTAGCCTCCCTCTCTTACAGTGATGAGTTGGCCTCCCTCTCTTAGAGTGATGAGTTGGCCTCCCTCTCTTACAGTGATGAGTTGGCCTCCCTCTCTTACAGTGATGAGTTGGCCTCCCTCTCTTACAGTGATGAGTTGGCCTCCCTCTCTTACAGTGATGAGTTGGCCTCCCTCTCTTAGAGTGATGAGTTGGCCTCCCTCTCTTACAGTGATGAGTTGGCCTCCCTCTCTTACAGTGATGAGTTGGCCTCCCTCTCTTAGAGTGATGAGTTGGCCTCCCTCTCTTACAGTGATGAGTTGGCGTCGCTCTCTTACAGTGATGAGTTAGCCTCCCTCTCTTACAGTGATGAGTTGGCCTCCCTCTCTTAGAGTGATGAGTTAGCCTCCCTCTCTTACAGTGATGAGTTGGCCTCCCTCTCTTACAGTGATGAGTTGGCCTCCCTCTCTTACAGTGATGAGTTGGCCTCCCTCTCTTACAGTGATGAGTTGGCCTCCCTCTCTTACAGTGATGAGTTGGCCTCCCTCTCTTAGCTGCCTTGAAAAGACACTTTTGACTACCTTTCTGAGGTGATTTCAAAAACTGGCTAAATGCAGAGGCCACTTGTGATGGAAGCCAGAGGAAACTCGCTTACTCTGTATTAAATGGCTTTAGAAATTGCAGAGAAACATCTTGTGAGCTAAGAGTTAAACATCTGAAATGTTGATTATGCACATTTTCAATTGTGACTGTGGTAAAATGACCACTTTTTAATATCAAATCCACCGCATTTTCTCGTTTGCAAGCTTGTGCATTGTCAGAGCGGTAGAGCGGTAGAAGCTTGTGCATTGTCAGAGCGGAAAACTTTCAATGGTTGTGTCATAGCTCAAGAGAAGCCACAGTTAGGCCACACCCACTCAGCTTCACTGGCTGCTTTTTCCTGTGGTTTTCTGTGTGGAAAAATCAGCCAGAATTGCCTAGAGATGAGCTCAATTGTTTGGTGCTGCATGATCACATTAAGAGATAAACCGGCCTGCTCAAAATGGTGTTGGGCGCATGAACTTAAGAGATAAACCGGCCTGCTCAAAATGGTGTTGGGCACATGAACTTAAGAGATAAACCGGCCTGCTCAAAATGGTGTTGGGTGCATGAACTTAAGAGATAAACCGGTCTGCTCAAAATGGTGTTGGGCGCATGAACTTAAGAGATAAACCGGTCTGCTCAAAATGGTGTTGGGCGCATGAACTTAAGAGATAAACCGGCCTGCTCAAAATGGTGTTGGGCGCATGAACTTAAGAGATAAACCGGCCTGCTCAAAATGGTGTTGGGCGCATGAACTTAAGAGATAAACCGGCCTGCTCAAAATGGTGTTGGGCGCATGAACTTAAGAGATAAACCGGCCTGCTCAAAATGGTGTTGGGCGCATGAACTTAAGAGATAAACCGGCCTGCTCAAAATGGTGTTGGGCGCATGAACTTAAGAGATAAACCGGTCTGCTCAAAATGGTGTTGGGCGCATGAACTTAAGAGATAAACCGGTCTGCTCAAAATGGTGTTGGGCGCATGAACTTAAGAGATAAACCGGTCTGCTCAAAATGGTGTTGGGCGCATGAACTTAAGAGATAAACCGGTCTGCTCAAAATGGTGTTGGGCGCATGAACTTAAGAGATAAACCGGCCTGCTCAAAATGGTGTTGGGTGCATGAACTTAAGAGATAAACCGGCCTGCTCAAAATGGTGTTGGGCGCATGAACTTAAGAGATAAACCGTCCTGATCAAAATGGTGTTGGGCGCATGAACTTAAGAGATAAACCGGCCTGCTCAAAATGGTGTTGGGCGCATGAACTTAAGAGATAAACCGGCCTGCTCAAAATGGTGTTGGGCGCATGAACTTAAGAGATAAACCGGCCTGCTCAAAATGGTGTTGGGCGCATGAACTTAAGAGATAAACCGGCCTGCTCAAAATGGTGTTGGGTGCATGAACTTAAGAGATAAACCGGTCTGCTCAAAATGGTGTTGGGCGCATGAACTTAAGAGATAAACCGGTCTGCTCAAAATGGTGTTGGGCGCATGAACTTAAGAGATAAACCGGCCTGCTCAAAATGGTGTTGGGCGCATGAACTTAAGAGATAAACCGGTCTGCTCAAAATGGTGTTGGGCGCATGAACTTAAGAGATAAACCGGCCTGCTCAAAATGGTGTTGGGCGCATGTACTTAAACACAGATTACTTGGATTTCGTCTCCCTGTAATGAGCAATAATTATTTAGTCAATTCTAAAAATGTACATTTTTCCAATATAGTGCTCTGGCATTCATTCAAGTAGCCTGCCTATTATAAGACCTAGACTGACAGCAATACATAAATGGTCTGCTATCTTTATTTAGTTTCCAGCATGCACCATATATTTTTCTAAATTATTACTTGTATTATTTTTTAGTGTGTTGCTGCTAGCAGATGTCATGAGGAGGTTTGTTGAAACATCCTAATTAAATAAAACCTACAATAATGTGCAGGAGGGCACATCCACTGTTAGCGTGAAACTCGGCAACAGGCTTCTCCATCCACACCAGACACAACAGGCTTCCCCATCCACACCAGACACAACAGGCTTCCCCATCCACACCAGACACAACAGGCTTCCCCATCCACAGAAGACACTACTGGCTGAATGTGCTTGTAAACAGACATCGGAATAGTTTAATGGGAATGACAGAAAATCTCTCCATGAAGGGGCAACTGTATTCAGCTGGTGTCACGTGGACATTTTGGACCCAATGACAGAAAATTATTCTGGGCCTCCCAAACATTGATTATAATATTCAAAGGTTCTCTAGGGGCCCCTATCAGTGCCAGGCCCTTGGAATCATCCTAACTTTTACCTCCCTGGTGACGCCCCTGCACGCCTCATCCACACACACACACACACACACACACGCACTCTCTCTCTCTCACACACACACACACACACACACACACGTGTGTCCCAGCAGGACTCAACACGACCCCCCACGCACAGACATGCACTTACACACACACACACACACAATCATAAATACACACAAACACACACAATCATACACACTAACTCACTCACACACACACATACACCTTTACAGACTCATACATACGCAGACAAACAAACACTCATACATACAAATACTCACTCACACACACAAAAAATACACACACACACACACACACCAGTGCCCTGGGAAGCAGGATGACATTTTAATGTCAGCTCTCCATCATGTCCTTGTGTTCCTGAGCACACATACACACACACATACACACACACACACACACACACACACACACACACACTCTATCATGTCCTTGTGTTCCTGAGCACACACAGCAGGCTAAAGCATATGAGGTCATTTTAGCTGGCGTGTACTGCTTACACACACACAGACAATCCTTATGGGCACATTACGGCGCACGTGCATACACTCACACAAACACCCACATACACACACACACATACACACACACACACACACATACACACACACACACACACACACAGACAATCCTTATGGGCACATTACGGCGCACGTGCACACACACACACACCCCCACATACACACACACAGACAATCCTTATGGGCACATTACGGCGCACGTGCACACACACACACACATACACACACACTCATGCAGAGAGCTTATGGGCACATTAAAATGACAGACAGATTCTCCCTCCAACAGGAACTTATCAGGACCAGATCCACATGAGGTCAGGACAAAACCTCTTAGAACAGAACTAAGCCTACACCTGAGAACAGGACTAATGAGAGGGGGAATGGGTAGAGAGGAGAGAGAGGAGCAAATTCACAGTGAATGCTAATTAACTCAGTGAACACTAATTAACTCATGGAGCAAATTAACTCAGTGAATGCTAATTATTAATTAACTAAATTAGTTAACTCAATTAGCCGGTTTGCAAGTTCAGTCTAAGTTGTACCGAATTCTCTTGTTCCTTATCCTACCAGCAGCACTTGTCGAGCTTGAGCAAGAGGGATAGAGGTTGATTTGGGCGGGACCTTTCCTTCGCAGTAATGATAGCTAGTTAACCATCGAACATATCGAACATCCTCACTTTCCTTAAATAACTGCCTTCAAGTGTAACTTAATAAAGTAGACAAATTACAAATAATGTAGAACATCGAGCCAAATGTTTCTGATCGTTTTACCAACCAGTATAGATACGGAGCTGTTTTACTTAAAGGGGACATAGAATGGAGTATTGCACCTTGTTCTCCGATGGTAAAGTAAAATATATTCAACTTTAAATGATCAAAAATTTGCTCAAGTGCCATTTTATAAGCCTAATATAAAAACCATATATATACATATATAAGCCTAATATATAAAACCATATATTTAAACTGTGAATTAAAATGGTTCTTGTGGCTAAATCACGCCCTCTTTATCAATCACGACTGAACTACAATGGCTTTGTGCTGTCTGACATCACAAGTAGACTTTGTTCTAATTGGCCCATGTTTTAGTGGCTATTTCTAAGTTCAAGATTTCCATCTGAAGGAGGACACAACCATGCCTCATATTCATGAGGCTCTTTGGCCACACAACATCTCCTAATTCATCAAAGCCAAGGAAAACTCCATGTCTCCTTTAAACTCCTTTAAATTTTGTCTATTAATCTGTAAGAAAAAACAAAAGTCACATTTTGAAAAGACATCCAACACATTTTCGTTTCCGTCAAAAATCCAAAGGATAACATTTTTTGCCCATATGGCCCAAGACACAAGTGAGATGGAGCAAAGGTGTGTGTGTATTACATTAAGGTGTGTGTGTCTTACACTAAGGTGCGTGTTTCACACTAAGATGCGTGCCTTACACTAAGGTGTCTTACACTAAGGTATGTCTCTTACACTAAGGTGTGTGTCTCACACGAAGGTATGTCTCTTACACTAAGGTATGTCTCTTACACTAAGGTGTGTGCCTTACATTAAGGTGTGTGCCTTACATTAAGGTGTGTGTCTTACACTAAGGTGTGTGCCTTACATTAAGGTGTGTGTCCTACACTAAGGTGTGTGTCTTACTCTAAAGTGTGTGTCTTACACCAAGGTGTAAGTGTAAGGTGTGTGTCTTACACTAAGGTGCGTGTCTTACACTAAGGTGTGTGTCTTACACCAAGGTGTAAGGTGTGTGTCTTACAGTAAGGTGTGTGTCTTACAGTAAGGTGTAAGTGTAAGGTGTGTGTCTTACAGTAAGGTGTGTGTCTTACAGTAAGGTGTGTGTCTTACGCTAAGGTGTGTGTCTTACAGTAAGGTGCGTGTCTTACAGTAAGGTGTGTGTCTTACACTAGTGGCGTATTGAATGTCCCTCCAGATGGACGTCTCGCGGGACAGGTCGGACTCCTCAAACAGGTTGTCCAGGATAACCTCTCCGATCATGTCGTGCCGTGAGAAGCGGTCGAAGTCAAACACGCTGAGGTGGAGCTTGCAGGTGACCAGTTCGGCGTATGGGACAGGGAACTGGAAGCTCTCATCGAAGGTGGGGTTGAGGGTCTTGCGGTGAACGCGTGTCTGGAACTTGCGCTTCCGGTCGGGCAGCAGGTAGATCTTCACGTAGGGGTCAGAACTGCCGCAGAAGTCCTTGGCCGGCAGGTCCAGTGCTCGCAGGATGGTGACCAGTAGCTGCTCGCCCTCATAGTCGTACTTGAGCGAAAAGTTGATCTTGCCGCAATTCTTGCTTGGGTCGTCGTTGGACGCATGGTGAGCATCCGCTGCGCTCTGCTGGTAGAGTTCGGGCTGCAGCCGGCCCAGACCCGCGTGCTTATCCTCCATGTCCAGGAAGTCTCCACCCCCGTCCAGGCTGGTCACATGGTGCATCTGTCGGGGGAGGTGCTTCTTGAAGGAGCTGTGCCTACAAACAGGAAGCAGAGGTCACACAAGCTCCTCCCACACATACAGAAAGTGGAAGTGTTAAGCCAGTAGGCAGTTCAAGCACATGTGTGACCACTGCGTTTGGACATGCGTCAGACATGACCACTGCGTTTGGACGTGCGTCAGACATGACCACTGCGTTTGGACGTGCGTCAGACATGTGTGACCACTGCGTTTGGACGTGCGTCAGACATGACCACTGCGTTTGGACATGCGTCAGACATGACCACTGCGTTTGGACGTGCGTCAGACATGACCACTGCGTTTGGACGTGCGTCAGACATGACCACTGTGTTTGGACGTGCGTCAGACATGACCACTGCGTTTGGACGTGCGTCAGACATGGCCGCCCAGCTTGGACAATCAAATGTGTGCATCTGTCCTGTCCTGCGCTGCTCTGAATTATCCAAAGCATTACAAAGCAGACTGGTTCCACAGGTCTGTTTATGTGCACCCCCCACCCCACCCCACCCCACCCCACCCGGTCTCTATGCCTCCATCCTCTCCTGCAGCTCAGATGAGATACTGTAGATGTGAAATGTGATTTGGATGTAAGTGGATTTCTGAGGTACAGACTGGGCTCCTGCTCTGTCCTGTCCTGACTCAAAACAAGCAGACAGAATGTCTGCTTTGATCTGAATCACCAATATGCCCCATTGACATCAGACTGAAACACACTGAACAGACACTGGCCACAGCTACTCTTACTTCTCACTTGTTATTCATGTTATTGTTAGAGAAATAACACAGATAACATGAACACACTCTCTTTGGAGGAGGTGGGGTTTTGGTGGAAGTACCTGTTGGAGGAGGCTGGCTCGGTGGTCTGGCGTGAGATACGTGTTCGTCGGAGCAGGTGCTCTTTCATGGAGAGCTGCACCTCGGCCGGGATGTCAGGTGACGTGTGGCTGATCTTCACTGCTGCCTCCAGAAAACTCCCAGAATCCTTCAGCTTCTCCGCCGCCATGCTAGACGGGCGTAGCGTCCGATTGTGTGTGTGTGTGTGTGTGTGTGTGTGTGTGAAGCTGGGGGCGGGCAGGGCAAGACCACTGGCACTGGAGGAGAGGTGTTTGTGTCGCCACGGTAACCAGCAGAGCTTCCAAGACCCGAAGGTGATGACAACCAGCAGAGCCAAAGCACACACTGAGAAGACCAACAGGAGCAGAGAGAAGGAGAGATCTGGGGGGGGTAGGAGACAAGAGTAAATGTTAGAATCAATGTTATATAACAATTAGGTCCAGGTGTTCTGTTTACACATCTCTAACTGGACAAGATGAATTCTGTGTGTCGCTGGGAGTGGGGATATCCACAATCTACCACGGGCGACTCGAAATCACCCTGTGCTTTACATCCACTTGACAAATGCATTGTTCCAGCAGCAGCTGTCTTCAGAAGAAACGTTCTAATAGAGTAGTGCGCATCTTGGCGTGTGACACACAGACGAGCAAGCAGCCTTTACACACTGTGAGCACACAAAGCATCCTTACACGCACTGAACTACCCGCTCAGACTGCAGTACCAGGGACACTGAGGCAAAGCCAGAAGCTAAAACTACATGTGAGAAAACAAAGTATTCAGTGTCTACTTATTAAGTATACTTATTCAGTGTCTTAATACTTATTAAGTATACTTATTCAGTGTCTTAATACTTATTTCACTGGATGCAGAGTTCTGCATGGGTCAGCGTTTTAAGTTTTGAGGGTAAAGCCTTTAGAGTTCAGCATATTTCATAAATATTTGATCAATAATAATAATAATAATCCATTTGTGCACCTAAATCTCCACCTTCATCTCTGAATAATAATAATAATAATAATAATAATAATAATAATAATCCATTTGTGCTCCTAAATCTCCACCATCGTCTCTGAATACTGAGCAGTTTGGCTGAAAGCTACACTGCCAAGCTGTCTGTGTCACATGTCTGAGGGGGGTGTGTGTTTGTGTGTGTGTGTTTGCGTGTATGTGTGGGTGTCATATAGTCATAAGGGTACTCACACACACAGCATCTAAGGCCTTACAGTCTTTTTCAATTGCTAACAAGCTTTTTGTCCGTTTAGCTTTATTTTCAAAACTCTAAATACAACTAGCACACCATTGGTCTATTGATGTCATACAGGTGACACATTTCTTGCAGTTTTCAAACTATATACAATTAATAATATTTATACAATGCTTACATTTTCTATATATGTATCTTTTATGTCTTACAGTGCGTGTGCCAGAAATGGAAATCTAATTTTTAGGATTGAAATGTAAACTTAGTGTTTTGTTAACAGTGTGTACCTTTGATAAGAAAACTGTTCGTCTAATTGTGTGATGTAGGTGTTTAGCTGTGTTAAGATGTGACGGGTGTAACTCTCTCTGAAACACACACACATACACAGCAGATATAAGGAATCTCACACACTGCAGTTGTATGTGAGCTGGTTAATAAACACATAGGCAAGATCATATGAATATGCATGCCCACACACACACACACACACACATCTACTCTATATGTTGCATCTCTGGTGCAGTGTTGGTCGTCACTTTCTCTCTCTCTCTCACACACACACACTCCTCTCTCTTTCTCTTTCTCTCACACACACACTCCTCTCTCTCTTTCTCTCTCTCACACACACTCCTCTCTCTCTCTCTCACACACACTCCTCTCTCTCTCTCACACACACACACTCCTCTCTCTCACACACACACACTCTCTCTCTTTCTCTCTCACACACACACTCTCTCTTTCTCTTTCTCACACACACACTCTCTCTCTCTCACACACACACTCTCTCTCTCTCTCACACACACACACTCTCTCTCTCTCTCTCTCACACACACTCCTCTCTCTCTCTCTCACACACACACTCCTCTCTCTCTCTCTTTCTCTCTCTCACACACACACTCCTCTCTCTTTCTCTCTCTCACACACACACTCCTCTCTCTCTCTCTCTCTCTCACACACACACACACACTCCTCTCTCTTTCTCTCTCACACACACACTCCTCTCTCTCTCTCTCTCTCTCACACACACACTCCTCTCTCTCTCTCTCTCACATACACACACTCCTCTCTCTTTCTCTCACACACACACACTCCTCTCTCTCTCTCTCACACACACACACACTCCTCTCTCTCACACACACTCCTCTCTCTCACACACACACACACACACTCACCCTCTCTCTATCACACACACACACACTCTCTCTCTCTCTCTCTCTCTCTCTCACACACACACACACACTCTCTTTCTCTCTCAAACACACACACTCTCTCTCTTTCTCTCTCACACACACACTCCTCTCTCTCTCTCTCACACACACACACACACACTCCTCTCTCTTTCTCTCTCTCTCACACACACTCCTCTCTCTCTCTCACACACACACACTCCTCTCTCTTTCTCTCTCTCACACACACACACTCCTCTCTCTCTCTCTCTCTCACACACACACTCCTCTCTCTCTCTCTCACACACACACACACTCCTCTCTCTTTCTCTTTCTCTCTCACACACACACTCCTCTCTCTCTCTCACACACACACACACACACTCCTCTCTCTTTCTCTTTCTCTCTCACACACACAGTCCTCCCTCTTTCTCTCTCTCTCACACACACACACACACTCCTCTCTCTTTCTCTCTCACACACACACACACATGCACACACACATATTATTTGCCCATTCTGAATCAGAACAATAAACAGAGAGAATCTTACACACACACTAATAAATACAGAAACACGTGTGTGTGTGTGTGTGTGTGTGTGTGTGTGTGTGTGTGTGTGTGGAGGCATCATGGGCAGCAAAGCAGATTTGTATTAGACTTGCAAATTAGAAAAATGTAATTACACACACAAACATACACACACATATTCTCTCTCTCTCTCTCATATTCATCTCACTCACACACACACACACACACACACACACATTTAGCATCAAAGAATCAAAAGAAGATCCATTCACACAACACATAGAATGAGAGAGAGATAAAATGAACACAGAAAAGACAAAAAGAAGCAAAAGAAGAGTATCACTAATATTGAAGAGTATCACTAATATTGAAGAGTATCACTAATATTGGCAGAACAAAACCGAACATTCCAATAAATTGAACTGTTTTCAAAAAATGATTATGAATTGGCGCCTTACCTTAAAGAATTTAAACAAAGAAAACGTATAACCTCCTACAGAATTGGTGACCACTCTCTCGCCATAGAGACTGGGACACACAGGCAAACAACTATACAACTTACAACAAATGTTAACCTAAACTTAAAATACTTTTTCGCACAGCAAAACACCTACATCACATATTTAGCCAAACAGTTCGTTTTCTAATCAAAAGCTCATTTTGTTAACAAAACACAGACAGTCTGGCTCGCGGGCTCCCAAACACTACACACTTACAGGCTCCCAAACACTACACACTTACAGGCTCCCAAACACTACACACTTACAGGCTCCCAAACACTACACACTTACAGGCTCCCAAACACTACACACTTACATGGCGTATTCGCCTGAACTCAAGTCACTTCTGAGATGCAAAAAAGTCGACTATGTCAATAACCAGTTAAAAAACATAGATGATGCACTACATCAAAACTCTTTTTGGGTCTTGGAAAAAATCTTAACAAAACAAAAAAAGATTTTTTTTCCCATTAGTTGACATTTTGAAAATCTTTTTAAGAAAAATGAGCAAAATAAGCAAACTTACACTCCCACTTAAAAAATCTAGAACATACTGAAAAAGACCAATTAAACAAATTGTAACATTACATGAACTGAACACCAAGATAGGATCCCTTAAAAAATCATGTGGAATAGATGGCATTTACAATGAAATGCTAAAACACAGCATGGCTGAACTTGGAGAGGCTATACTAAATACTAAACTTATTTAATTTGATATTATCAGATAGCCACTTTCCAGATTAATGGAAAATCACAGCAATATTTAAACAAGTTTGTAAACTGAATCCATACAATTACAGAGGAATCTCACAAGGCAGCAACCTTCATAGTTTGTGGTATATTGGATAGTAGAATAACAAATCACACAAGACAATAAAATCTTAAATTCATCTGAAATTGGCTTCTTACAATGTAAATACCTACTGTAACCTATACCTATGTTATATGGGAGTGATATTTGAGGCTCAAAGCAAACTTTGAACTTTGGGACAAAAGCCTACCTGAAAGATTGCATTTAGAATTTTATAAAACCATTTTAGGGGTTAACAGAAGCAACCCTAACTTAGCCTGCAGGGTGGAGCTTGCCCTCTCCTCCTTGGTATTGAAAAGAGAGCGGTACAATTCTGGCATCATCTACAGATAAATAAAGCTGAGGTATCACCACACTGCTGCCCAGCTGAGGAGTAGAACCCCTCATCTACCTCAGTCAGAAATGCAACCTAAACAACAGTGCTTTAAGCACTGCTGCAAAATGAAAACATTTAGAAAGATCTAAAGAATGTGTAGATGACTGGAAAGACAAAATTAAACTAAGAGGTCAAATTAGATTGCTACAAAGTAATACAACAAGATTATACATTTGCACCATATCTAATTCAAACTAAAAGTCATCACTAAAGAAAAGTCATAGCCTCTCCACTGAGAGGGGAGACACAGACAAGCATGAGAGATTCAGGAGGAGAGAAGATGCAAACACTGCAGCAATGGAGCAACAGAACCTAGGAGAAACATACTACAGCATACTATACTACATACTACAGCATACTATACTACATACTACAGCATACTATACTACATACTACAGCATACTATACTACATACTACAGCATACTATACTACATACTACAGCATACTATACTACATACTACAGCATACTATACTACATACTACAACATACTATACTACATACTACAGCATACTATACTACATACTACAGCATACTATACTACATACTACAGCATACTATACTACATACTACAGCATACTATACTACATACTACAGCATACTATACTACATACTACAGCATACTATACTACATACTACAGCATACTATACTACATACTACAGCATACTATACTACATACTACAGCATACTATACTACATGCTACAGCATACTATACTACATACTACAGCATACTATACTACATACTACAGCATACTATACTACATGCTACAGCATACTATACTACATACTACAGCATACTATACTACATACTACAGCATACTATACTGCATACTACAGCAAAATAGATTCATTAACCTGGAAAACAATCTAAAACCAAACTAAAACTAAAAACCATATTACCTTCATTACTTTAGCTTCTACTTACGTACTGAAGCTGAAGATATAACAAGCTGAGCACAAACACACACCTCTTATTCACACACACACACACACTGTACCTACACACACACGCTCCCTCTCTCAATGGAATGATCCACGCTATACACACTGTCATAGGAGTGATCACCCCGCCTCCCTAAACACACACTAACACATGCACAAAAACCAGAAACACTTCTTGCTCACACATATGCACACACACACACACACACACATACAGACATACACACACACACACACACACACACACACACACATACAGACACACACACACACACGCACACACACACACACACCCACACACCACCTGCACACACTCTAGGGAACATTACATACTACAAACCAAAACACAGCCTCTGGGGACCATCCCCACACATACACACACTCTCTCTGAGGGAATATCACTTGCCAACCCCCCCCCCCCACACACACACACACACACACACATGCATACACACTCCTAGCTTACACACACTGTCTTTCCTGGGCCTGGTGAAATATTGATGTGAGTGATGCAATTATACTCAGCCTTCACAGACTCCTTTAATGACATGGGCCATCACACAGCTTACTAAGATCAGCACACACACACACACACACACACACACACACACACAAACACTATTGACATGCTTGATATGTGTATCACATCAAATGTAACATAGACACACAGGTGGAATTCTGACAGAACTCAAAGGCAGAACTCGACTGGAACAGATTGATCTAAGATAATATCAGCGTCTGGAGGAGAGAGAGAGAGAAGCAGAGAGGAAAAGGGAATGAGAAGGACAGAGAGAGGGAGAGAAAGATAGAGAGAGAGAGAGAGAGAGCGCAGAATTGTGGCTGTACACAAACAGACTAGTGGTCTATTTCCTGGGACCAATACATCTAATTAGAGGCTCTTTGCTGTTTTCAACCCAAGCCTGGAGGTCTGGGAGGCCCCAGGGTCTCTCTCTCTTTCTCTCTCTCTCTCTCTCTCTCTCTCACACACACACACACACACACACACACACACACACACACACACACACACTGCAGCTCCAGCCTCTTCCCTGCAGTCCTCAAACCTAACCTGGTCTCCATAGAAACCTGCCATTACAAACACAGACACACATTCACAGAAACGAGCTGTTTTTCATCAGCTGGACCAGTAATGATCCACACCGCTCACAAACACACACACACACACACACACGCACACTGCTCAGACACACACACACACACACACACTGCTCAGACACACACACACAGAGCAAACTACAGAGTGCAGGGGCAATCACAACAACATTCAGACACAGTGGAGAAGCACCCAACACACACAGCAGGCTACATGATGGTGCTAATCCCCTCAGTAGAAACAGTACAATAGTCTAGATTAATCCCCTCAGTAGAAACAGTACAATAGTCTAGATTAATCCCCTCTGTAGAAACAGTACAATAGTCTAGATTAATCCCCTCAGTAGAAACAGTACAATAGTCTAGATTAATCCCCTCTGTAGAAACAGTACAATAGTCTAGATTAATCCCCTCTGTAGAAACAGTACAATAGTCTAGATTAATCCCCTCTGTAGAAACAGTACAATAGTCTAGATTAATCCCCTCAGTAGAAACAGTACAATAGTCTAGATTAATCCCCTCTGTAGAAACAGTACAATAGTCTAGATTAATCCCCTCAGTAGAAACAGTACAATAGTCTAGATTAATCCCCTCTGTAGAAACAGTACAATAGTCTAGATTAATCACCTCTGTAGAAACAGTACAATAGTCTAAATTAATACCCTCAGTAGAAACAGTAAGGTAGTCGTGATTAATCTGTTCAGTAGAAACAGTAAGGTAATCTAGATTAATCTGTTCAGTAGAAACAGTAAGGTAATCTAGATTAATCTGTTCAGTAGAAACAGTAAGGTAATCTAAGTGCATGATTGCGCAGGCACACAGTTGGATGGGATCTGTGTCGCCCCCCTCACTTGTCCCCCCATCCCTCCCTAATGCACCTACTACTGCAGATTGGCCTGAAGACGTCTGCATGTGTCACAGGTCAGAGTTGGACCGTAGGCGGTAACTACACTCCACAGCACAATTATAGGCTCTATGAACTAGTGATGCACACTGTGTGTTAAGCCAGCTCCAGCTACTAGTGAGGAGAAGGGCAGTGTGAGTTTGTGTGTGTGTGAGTTTGTCTGTATGTGTGCGTGTGTGTGTGCATGTGTGTTTGTGTGTGTCTGTGCCAAGTGTGTGTGTGTGTGTGTCTGTGTGTGTGTGTGTGTGTGTGCAGCATAGAGCAGAGAGCTGTGGATTTCTCACATCTCCAGCTGCCTTAACAAGTTTAATTTTGTTTCTGTGAGAATTAACATCTCAAGCTCTAAAAATCTCTTTCTCTCCCCCTTACTCTCCATCCCTCTCTCTCTCTCTCCCCCCTTACTCTCCATCCCTCTCTCTCTCTCTCCCCCTTACTCTCCATCCCTCTCTCTCTCTCTCTCCCCCTTACTCTCCATCCCTCTCTCTCTCTCTCCCCCTTTCTCTCCATCCCTCTCTCTCTCTCTCCCCCTTACTCTCCATCCCTCTCTCTCTCTCCCCCTTACTCTCCATCCCTCTCTCTCTCTCCCCCCCTTACTCTCCATCCCTCTCTCTCTCCCCCTTACTCTCCATCCCTCTCTCTCCCCCCCCCCCATTACTCTCCATCTCTCTCTCTCTCTCCCCCTTACTCTCCATCCCTCTCTCTCTCTCTCCCCCTTACTCTCCATCCCTCTCTCTCTCTCTCCCCCCCTTACTCTCCATCCCTCTCTCTCTCTCCCCCCCTTACTCTCCATCCCTCTCTCTCTCTCCCCTTACTCTCCATCTCTCTCTCTCTCTCTCCCCCTCTTACTCTCCCTCCCTCTCTCTCTCCCCCCCTTACTCTCCATCCCTCTCTCTCTCCCCCTTACTCTCCATCCCTCTCTCTCTCTCTCTCCCCCTTACTCTCCATCCCTCTCTCTCTCCCCCCTTACTCTCCATCTCTCTCTCTCTCTCTCCCCCCTTACTCTCTCTCCCCCTCTCACAAATAAACACACACATGCACACACCTTGCAACATGAATATAACATGCACACACACTATGAACCTATTCTATAACACACACACACTATGAACACACACACTACGAATTCATTCTATAACACACACACACACTATGAACACTATGAACACACACACTACGAATTCATTCTATAACACACACACACTATGAACACTATGAACACACACACTATGAATTAATTCTATAACACACACACACACTATGAACACTATGAACACACACACTACGAATTCATTCTATAACACACACACACACTATGAACACTATGAACACACACACTACGAATTCATTCTATAACACACACACACTATGAACACACACACTACGAATTCATTCTATAACACACACACACTATGAACACTATGAACACACACACTACGAATTCATTCTATAACACACACACACTATGAACACACACACTACGAATTCATTCTATAACACACACACACTATGAACACACACACTACGAATTCATTCTATAACACACTCTCACTAGACGCTAGCAGTGACAACAAACACCACTCAACACACACCTCACAGAAATGATATGACACACACTGCACCAAACACAACTCAGAGACAATGACAGTGCTTACGGTCAACAAACACACATACACATACACACACACACACACACACACACACGTCAGCCATATTCATAAAAGAAGAATGTAAAAAAGTGCATGAGGTGGCAGTGAGATCACAAATAGGGGAAAAACACAATGCACAGCTTTCACCAGTGTGTGTGTGTGTGTCTTTGTGTGTGCACGTGTGTGCATGTGTGTCTGTGTGTGTGTCTTTGTGCGTGTGTGTGCACGTGTGTGTGTGTGTGTGTGTGTGTGTGTGTGTGTGTGTGCATGTGTGTGTGTGTGTGTGTGTGTGTGTGTGTGTGTGTGTGTGTGTGTGTGTGTGTGTGTGTGTGTGTGTGTGTGTGTGCACACGCGTGTGGAAAACAGAGATAAGGAACAGAGGAGTGATGAACAATGGCAGCTGGTCAGGGCAATGAACCAGAGGTGCATGTGTGCAGGTGTGCGTGTGTGCAGGTGTGTGTGTGTGTGTATGTATATGTGTGTGGTGTTTTGTGTTTGTATGTATGTGTACATGTGCACTGTTAGTGTGTGTGTGTGTGTGTAAATCCTTCAGCTCCAGTAAAGCCCTTGATTCCACACAGCTGACACAAACCAGCCTCCCTTCTAAAGACTCTTAAGACTTACACACACAGGGCTGGACATATTGAGCACACACACACACACACACATATATATATACACACACATAAACACACACATGCACATGTACACATACATACAAACGCAAAACACACACATACAGTACACAGTTGAGTTCAGGACATCCCTACATACACACATACAAAGATACAGAATGCATACACATGCAAACGCACACACACACACGCACAAACACACACACGCACACACACACACGCACACACACACACGCACAAACACACACGCACAAACACACACGCACAAACACACACGCACACACACACACGCACAAACACACACGCACAAACACACACGCACACACACACACGCACAAACACACACGCACACACACACACGCACACACACACACGCACAAACACACACGCACACACACACGCACAAACACACACGCACACACAGAACCACAACAAGCTTGTGCAAAAGTCAGAATTTTAGAATTAGCTTTCAATAAAATCAGGAATTGCATTGGAATCAAATTAAATTACATTTCATTTCACATCTTTTAATTCAGTGTAATTTGGCATCCTGTTTGCGATCTCAATTGAACTCAAATTCAACTGAAATGTATGAGTCATTCCCAATTCAATTCTGAATTCTGAACTCTGCACAACCCTTGACCGCAGGGGTCTGATCAGTCCACTCGCTTTGTTTTGTATGCCGATGTGCTTCAGCAGCCCACTGTCGGTACTTTTAGCCACATGATGTCAGATGTAGTTTGGGATTCAGTGTTAGGATTTCGCAATTCCCGATCTCTCAATAATGTTCTCAGATCAGTGCTTTGTCAGCAGGCAGAACAGTCATGAGAAGTTTCCGTTCTAACAGAACATAAATTGGCTACCCAGAAACCTTGTAAAATAACTGGTATTTCTGGCCTTAGAAATTATTAAAATGATATCAAAAATACTAGTTTGTCATTTTTAAATAATTCAAATAATGCGCTCCGACCGATCTGTTTGCCTTTGAGGTGAAGCTCCTGCTCCACTGGGTGCCTCCATCTGTGGAGCTGCAGTGTCTTCTTTTGCTGTGTGTGGCAGAGACGGAGTGAAGGGAAACTGGAGGAGGAGCAGCGTGGAGGATTGTTCCCCCATGGCTCCAGTGAGGCTCATGTGCCCACAGAGAGATATGTTCTGCTGGCCAGGTTTGGAGGAAAGCAGCCCTGCCTACTGATCATTTGGGCTGTGTGGTGGTCCACATTCACACATGGGTGAGCCATGTGATGCCATCTCCATAATCACCTTGGCTGAAGACCATAGCCTGTCGATGTCACTCCTCCGTCCCGACTTCAAAGCAGCCAAGGTCTCTGGAGGGTGCTGGACACAAACTGACTAATCACGTCTGGGTCTGTAGGCTACATGGATCCTGATCCCATATGGACTAATGGATCCTGATCCCATATGGACTAATGGATCCTGACCCCATATGGACTAATGGATCCTGATCCCATATGGACTAATGCCTATATACCCGCTTCTTCTGTGTCTTTCTTTTTCTCTTCAGCTAATCCTCTCCTTCATGCAGTTTCACTACATGTCTTCCATTAGTATTTGTGACAAATAAACTTCTTGATCCTTAGAGATGAACTGGACAGTGTGCCCATGGTTCTTTAGAGATGAACTGGACAGTGTGCCCATGGTTCTTTAGAGATGAACTGGACAGTGTGCCCATGGTTCTTTAGAGATGAACTGGACAGAGTGCCCATGGTTCTTTAGAGATGAACTGGACAGTGTGCCCATGGTTCTTTAGAGATGAACTGGACAGAGTGCCCATGGTTCTTTAGAGATGAACTGGACAGTGTGCCCATGGTTCTTTAGAGATGAACTGGACAGAGTGCCCATGGTTCTTTAGAGATGAACTGGACAGAGTGCCCATGGTTCCTTGGTGGACAGAGTCATGGTTCCTTAGAGATGAACTGGACAGAGTGCCCATGGTTCTTTAGAGATGAACTGGACAGAGTGCCCATGGTTCTTTAGAGATGAACTGGACAGAGTGCCCATGGTTCTTTAGAGATGAACTGGACAGAGTGCCCATGGTTCTTTAGAGATGAACTGGACAGAGTGCCCATGGTTCTTTAGAGATGAACTGGACAGAGTGCCCATGGTTGTGTGTTCGGTATGCATCTTGTTTGTTGGGCTACAGTAATGGTACGGTCTCAGTACTTTCCAAAAGAAATGGGGGGTTATAAAATGGGTGTTTAAAAGATTACCAACTATCAGTTTGGGATGAGATGTATGCCAATTCAAATTTCTTTCATTGACATTTTATAGAATTAAAAAGTCCTGCTGCCTAATGTATGCTGGAGGGGATAGACGACTCATTAAAACCAAAAATTACATTAATTTTTCTACAATGTGCTGAACTATCCTGAGCCAGTGAATCATATCCTATTTTGTTATTACAGCTTATTCAACCACTAACAGGCGTTATCCTTTAACCTAGTCCTTAAAATCCTCTTAACACAGTAAAACACCTGCATCACACAATCAGCCAAACAGTTTGTTTTCTTATCAAAAGCACATTTTGTTAACAAAACACTGACAGTCTGGCTCAAATTCAAATAATTCTACCAAACGCTGACGTGTGTTTTCATTACACAGTGAACATGTGTCAGTCAGAATATACTGACTGTCAAAATACTTTTTACTTGCAGTAACCACCAATAATATTTGCATGAGTTTTTACAGTGATGTGTGCAATTAAAATGAGTCATTTTACATTAGTTATTCCCATCAGCTAACATGCTTTTGTCCAATCTGTAATCACTTTTTTTTTCAAAACATCTAGACACAACAAAACATCAGTCTGTTGTCAACACCTGTCAACCTATCCAATTGAAATTGAAATTGAAATTTTCCTTTTCTGATTTTTTTTTCAATGATCTGTTCAGTGTTCATTCAAGAATTATCATATATGTAACCACTGTGCTGCTGTTATGGCTGACCTAAAGGTTGTGTACATATATGTAACAACTGTGCTGCTGTTATGGCTGACCTAAAGGTTGTGTACTGTATTTAATTGACTGTTAAAATGTTAAAAGGCCAGAAGAGGCAGACAGTGTGCAAATTGTATTTAGAGTTTTGAAAAAGATGCTGATGATCAGACAAAAGCTCCTCTGCAACCCAACCTGCAGAAATTAATTTCAGGGATTCTCACAACAACTGTGTTTAAAACACCGTGATGAAATAAGCTTTCATTACTGCTGTCAAAGTATCCCAATGAGGGGTCGTCTGCAAAATACACAGGACCGATGCTCAGCCTGTCACTCGCTCGCACTCACCCTGCGTCTCACTCTCACCCTCTACTTGTTCGAACTCCTTGCAAAAGAAATGTGCGTGACGTGCGTGACCTGTGTTACTCCCGGGCGTCCGGAAAGCAGATTTGGGCAAATTGGGAACCAGTATCTAAATACAAATGACTCACGGAGAACTCCCGGGACGGTATTTCCAACAACACCTCTGGTGTTAGACGCGTTTTACTCCAGCTGGCTGCATGACACGCTTCGTTTGTGTAAACGGTCTTCAGTTTGCACCAAAATCGTACAGCAGCAGCTGTATCGGCAATCAGGCTGCTGTAATGCCTTTCCAAGCGGATCTCTCTCCCGGTCACCGGTAACGGGTAAGGCCGACTTATCTCTCATTATCAGCTGAGCTGAGCTTCTCTCTCTAGCTGATTGGTCGCAAGGGAAATTCTCAAGTTCCCGACTTGTCACTGACATGGTGTCAAAGACCATTTGCGAAGGCTTGCTGCATAATAAACAAGTTTTGGAAGACTACAAAACAGATACATATTTTAATGTACCAGATTCACGTCTGCTTATTGAACCGTAGGGGTTATCGTTTGATTCAAAATAAAACTGACATCCCTATTAAAAATAATTATGTTAACTATGTATGAATGTTGTGAGGTTAAATACAAAAATGATTCACTACATAGTTTTCAAAAAGAATCTTCAAATGTAGTGAGTTACGACTCTGAGATGCACTACACATTATCTTCAGAACTTGTTGATACTGAAGTTAACTTGTTACAGACACACTCACTGTAGTTTTGAGTGTTTTTTTTTTTAGTTTTTTGTTTTCTGTTTTTTTTTTTTTTTTGGGGGGGGGGGGTAACCCTTGGCAAACACTGCCCTCAACTCATACCCAAGCTGATATATTAACATATCATTGGTATCACAAATCCACAATCTAAACAGCTCAATAACATCAATTACCTGCTGCACAAACATAAACTGTGAACTTGAACTCAGCAATTCAATTCAATTTCATTTATATAGCACCTTTTACAATAGTATTATTTCTACAGCGCCTTTTACAATAGTATTGTCTCGTGGTGCTTTACAGAAGGAGCACCCAAGAGCAACAGGGGCAGGAAAAACTCCCCTTATGTTCAGTTAGTCTAGGAAGAAACCTTGGGCAGATCCACAACTCGAGGGGCTAACCCAACTGCCAGGGGTCATGCAGGAAAAGTACAATCAGTAGTAACCATGATCATAATAGTTCCAGAGTATTATCCCACTTTACATTACATAGCAACCTTTCATGTTCAGATGTTTATTGTGAGTAATATTTCAGTTCTTACTCTGTCAGTCTGTTCTCCTTTCCACAATTCCTGGCAAATTCTTCTTCACTGGAGGTGGGATGATAGGATTTGATCAATATCGATGCCATTGTCAATTCTGCTTATGGGCCCAATTCTTTATCAATTCCTTACAGTTTGGAAGGTAGCCTGCCACAGATTCTCAGTAGCAGCACCAGCTGACTGGCCTGAAGAGCAGGCCAGCACTGATAAGAGGAGCTGGGAGTGTCAAAGGCCTAAAGTATTTGATACTCGACTCCATATACACCTTTTCCTCTGACCTACCACACACACACACACTCCTTTTGTTTATAATACATCTCTCTGTCTATCCTCCATTCTTTACATCTCTCTGTCCAACTCCTTCTCTGTCCATCAACTCTGCCTTTCTCTCCATCTCTTTGTCTATCCTTATTTCCATCTCTACCTCTCTTTCTCTCTCTCTTTCCTTCTCTCCATCTCTCTGTCTTTCCGCCTCTTTGCTGTTATTTCCTGTGTTTGTTCAGAGTGCCGTAACCACGGCAATAAGGCAGCCGTGGTGTCACATCCACTTAGGGGGCAGAGGCAGCGCTTACTCTAGCGGGCACACACACACACACACACACACACACACACACACACACACACACACACACACACACACAAACCGCTACAAGCTTACAGTATTACAGACACAGACTAATTTATACAGTACAAACATATCTAGTTACAAAACAGAGCCAGGGCTTCTTGTGTAGTCGTATACTTATGTGTATACACACACACACGCACACACACATACACGACACGCACACACACACACACACACTTATCACCCATGCTTACACACTCACACAGTAATAAGCAAATAAACACACACATCTCACAAGAGAGACACCAAACCCTAATAGCTTCAGGGCTGTTATCTGCGGTGTGGAGGCCAGGCTGCTGTGGGGGTTGGGCTGAGTTGGGATCACTCATGGGAGAGGAGGAGAGGAGAGAGGAGGAGAGAAGAGAGGAGAGGAGAGGAGAAGAGAGAGGAGAGGAGTGGAGTGGGGAAGTGAGGAGGGGAGGAGACAAGGAGAGAGGGGCCCATGATGGATTGTCCTGTCTCTGGAGCGCAACAGGAGATAGGGGTCAGCCTGTCCACTGCATTAAACATAAACACACACACCTTCTCTTTCACGCACACTTACCCTCTCTCACACACATACTCAATCTCTCACACACACTTGGAATACACTCATCCTCTCTTTCACTGACACTTCTAAAACACTCTCACTTTCACCAGCGCACAGCTGCGCAGTGGGTGAGACTTAATTGACAGGTTCGCGTGACAATGTATGTGCTTATGAGTGTGTGTGTGTGCGCAGCACTTCAATCCAAGCGTTTTTCAACACTCCATTCAGCGCTAGGCCAGCTCGTGGTAGCTGGATCGCGGAAGTAACGATCCTTGCGCGGTGACTGAAACTCCCCGACACATGCAGCTTTGTGGTCCCCCCCCGGTCCCCTCGCGGCAGCACGCGCTACACGGCTGCTACGCCTCACTGCAACGCGTTTAATGCGCTCCGCGCTAACGGGCTGCCACCCTGGACAAGAGCGAGACCAGTACCTCTCTGGAACCACGGTAAGGAGAGCAACAACAGCTTCAGAAAGTGTAGAACGCAGTTTACGAGAGGGAAGAGAGAAAGAGAATTTCCGCCGCAGCTCATCCATCAAACCTGATCAGTAAGAAACATCTAACTAGTTGCAGTAATCACGCACACATGCACAAACACACACAGACTCCCTCACTCACCGCACCAACACCAACAAGCTTCAGTTCTGCAGTTCTGATCACGAGAGTAGCTTGTGAATATTTTCACTCTGAAACTGGGAGTGAGGAAAACCGCACGTGAGACTCTTCAGTGCGACTGAAGATAAGCTGCTACTCGCTGCAGTTTTTTAAGGCGCGTGTTGCATCTTTTCAACATCTCGCATCTGTGCTCAAACCGGAGCTGTGTGGAAGTCTTGGGTGCGTTTCTCAGTTCACCACTTACCAAAGACGCCGTTCTCTCGTCTGCTGATTACATCTCGTATTTAGTTTTCACTGCGTTGCTCCGCGAGGGCCAGTCCCTCCTGCTGCACCGCCTGCACCGACTCTACAACGGCTGAGCTCGCAACTGCACAGCGTACGGGACTCCGTTTCTATGGCACCGCGAGAAGCCAGCCAGCGCAGTGCGAGCTAGTGAACTGCCGTTGTAATTGTCTGGGGGCACACACTTGAGCCGCGTGAGCCGTGAGTGCGCTTCCAAGCCTCTCTGCAACCTCCCCAGCCCACGGCCAGCCGCGTTCAGTTCTGTCCCTGCAACACACGCACAGAGCAACTCTTGTGTGTCTAATGCATCCGCTCCTTTCTCTCTCTCTCTCTCTCTCTCTCTCACACACACACACAAAGCGCGCCGCCGGGCTGGAGGGACTGCGGGCGAAAAGCTCAGCTAAAGAAACTCAACCGTCTTTCATCCGTTTCATCTTTACAGGGGGGCGCGCGCTACAACAAAAGCGGACACGCCTGCTCTTTCTGCGCGAATTAATTGTCCGCTCATGAATATCAAACCGGTGCGCAAATGGACAGAATGGCACACGGGAGAGGATGAAACGCAGAGCGTGAAAAGCACAAGTTATGTAATGGGAGGAAGACCAAGGCTTCCACTGAAGGCTCAGTGGCATGGCTGAACAGGGCTTTTTTCAGTATCTGGTCTTGGGAGTGTGTGTGTGTGTGTTCCATTGCATTAGCATGAGCCTCTCAGCTTCCCAAAGCTTCTGCTCAGTCAAATGCTCTTGCTTTTATAATAATTCATATCAGCAGGCACTGCAGAGACCTTTGTGTCTGTGTGTGTGTATGTTTGTGTGTGTGTGTGTGTGTGTATGTTTGTGTGTGTGTGTGTGTCACTGGATGAGAGGCAGTCGCGTCCACTCACCCATTTCTGGTGAGATTAGAATCAGAGCATCCATGCAAGGAGTGGAGGAGGGGAAGAGAGGAAAAATAGAAAGGAAGAGCGGGGGAGAGAGGAGGAGGTGTCAGAGAGGAGAGAAAAGGAGGAGAGGGGGAGAGAGGAGGAGGTGTCAGAGAGGAGAGAAAAGGAGGAGAGGGGGAGAGGAGGAGCAGAGAAGGGAGCAGTGGGGAAGAGAGGAGGGGGTTTCGGAGAGGAGAGGGGGAGAGAGGAGGTCTCAGATACAGGGGTGGTCTCCCTCTCACTCTCCCCATGAAGCGTGTGTGTGTGTGTTTGTGTGTGTGGGGGTACAAACAGTGGCGTAACACACACACACACATGCCCCTGCAGGAAACCAAACAAGGCCCTCCCTCCAAAGTCCCTTTGGGCAGGTAGGTATAATGCCCACGCGGAGCGCAG
>JAIFZK010000143.1:827500-832500 GCA_027481765.1 Tenualosa thibaudeaui | reverse complement strand
AAACACACACACACACACTTTACCTCTCCCAGAAACACACACACACACACACACCACCTCTCACAATAACACACTCACACAACCCTTCCCTGGAACATACACACAACCCATCCCTCACAAAAACACACACACTTTACCTCTCACAGAAATACATAAACACAGCCCTTAACTGGAACACACAATCCACCCCTCACAAAAACACACACACTTCACCTGTTGACACACAGCCCTTCACAGGAGCACACACACACACTTTCCACCCGTCACAAAGACACACACATACACACACTCTCCACCCATCACAGAAACACACACACACACACACACTCCAGCCATCACAGAAACACACACACTGCGCCTCTAACAGAAGGAGGTGCTCCTTTGTCACTTTAATGATCAGTACAGTAAAAAGCTGAAGCAAGTTATCAATATAACATTTTACTCAAGGAGTCACATACAGCACATACATAGCCTTACTGTTGTCAAACGTAGTGATATTGCTAAAGCTGTAGTGATGTTGAGATGTTATTGTTACACCTGTAATGATGTTATTGTTAAAGCTTTAAGGGAAGGCAAGTTTATTTATATAGCACATTTCATACACAGAGGCAGTTCAATGTGCTTTACAAAGATAAAGGCAAAGAACACTAGCAATGACAGGACATTGTGTTGTTCTTGCTCATTTGTCCAAGTGGGAGCATATAAAGGTTGAATAGTAATGGTCCAAGAATCAACCCTTTGGGGACACCACAGGCCAGTCAAGGCCATTGATGTTGAGGTACATTTTCTCAGCTTCTGTCTCAATAGTATTTTAACCACTTGATAACTAGACCAGTGAACCCAACCCAGTGCTCAAGTCGATGTAGTAGTATGTTGTAATCCACAGTGTCAAAAGCAGCACTGAGGTCCAGTAGCACCAGGACAGATGTTTTGCCTGCATCAGTATTAAGATGTGTGTCATTTATAACTTTAATCAGCGCCGTTTCAGTGCTGTGATTGGCACAACATCCTGCTTGAAAGTTATCAAAGCAGCTATGTGATATCATGAAGGCAGTTAATTGATTGAAGACAGTTTTTTCAAGGATTTTTCCAATGAAAGGTAGATTGGAAATTGGCCTGTAGTTACAGTACTGAAGCGTCCAGGTTATTTTTTATTCTGAAGTGATATTGAGATGTTATTGTTACACATGTAGTGATGTTGAGATGTTATTGTTACACATGTAGTGATATTGAGATGTTATTTTTACACATGTGTGTGTGTGTGTGTGTGAGAGAGAGAGGGAAAGAGAGAGAGGGGGGGGGGGTATTTTCAGTCTGCTGTTTTTTATTTGGTTTCATCCTGGTGTCAAATCTGAAACCTTTACCATGCACACACACACACATACACACACACACACACACACACATACTCACTCTCTCTCTAACATACACACACAAATAATTAACAATTCCTAAGATTACTATGGCAACAAGCCCTAATGACCTGAGCTTGTTAAGACTTGCTACAGCAGCGATGGAGATTATTATTAAAGCAGAAACAATAGCTATTGCACTCTTTCTTATCCCCCATCCCTCTCTCTCTCCATTTCTTTCTCACTCCCTTCCTCTCTGTCCTCCCTTAGTGAGACTAAGCTTAGCATCTGGATTAGTGTGTGTTTGTCTGTGTGTCTGTCTCACTGAGACTGACTGTGTAGCTGGATTAATTGTTGTCCCTAGAGTTACTGTCAGCATCGACCACTTTGCCATGAGTTCAGGAAGGACACTGAGTAGAGCTGGACACACACACACACACAATCACACACACACACAATCATAAACACACATACACAATCACACACACACACAGAAATCACACACACATCATAAACACACACACACACACACTCAGATACACATGCAAACACACACACATGTGTATGTGGACACACACATACAGACACATGCACACACATACACACACTCACATGCTCACACACACACATACACACACAAAATCATAAACACACACATTCCTATATTATAACCCCATCATCTTAACTGATCAGCAAGTCTCTAGACAGGAATGGGACTGGCTCTGATTGGTCCACACTCTCATACCTGCAGGAGTGGGACTGGCTCTGATTGGTCCACACTCTCATACCTGCAGGAGTGGGACTGGCTCTGATTAGTCCACACTCTCATACCTGCAGGAGTGGGACTGGCTCTGATTAGTCCACACTCTCATACCTGCAGGAGTGGGACTGGCTCTGATTAGTCCACACTCTCATACCTGCAGGAGTGGGACTGGCTCTGATTGGTCCACACTCTCATACCTGCAGGAGTGGGACTGGCTCTGATTAGTCCACACTCTCATACCTGCAGGAGTGGGACTGGCTCTGATTGGTCCCCTCTCTTTGTCTCTCCATCTCCCTCAACCCCCATCTCTCCTCGTCCTTCTCTCTCTCCCTCTCCCCATCTCTCTTTGTCCCTCCATCTCTCCCTCTCCCTCTCCACATCTCTCTCTCTCTCTTTGTCTCTCTCCATCTCTCTTCCTGTTGAAAGACTGCTGCTCTATAGGTGTGATAAACCTGCTGGTGTGCTGTCTGTCTCTCTCTCTCATCTCTCTGTCACTCTCTCCATCTCTCTTTCCCTCCCTTCTTTCCCTCTCTCTCCCTGTTGAAGGACTGCTGCTCTGTAGGGGTGCTGAGCGGAGGCTGCCCCTGGTCCTCGAAAAGGCAAAGGTCAGACAGGTGGCGAGGCCAGGTGGCCAGGTGGGGGTTCCCTTCCAGGGGTGCAGGGGGCAGCAGCACGCCTCCATTCATCTGGGATCACTGCCTGTGGTGCCCAAGGCCACGCCTCTTCCTGTCTCAGCAGGAAGTCAGCCTGCTCTGGCCCTCTGTCTGATACTGATCTGCCCTCTAAAATCACAAACACACACACACACACATATAATCATAGGCTACTGTAGGCTACAATAGGCTGCATCACTGCAAACATTTGAAGCAGCATTACACTTACCTTTAGACTCTCCTAAATAGGCTCCCCTCTTCTCCTCTTCTCTCCATGAAAATGAGCCCCTTCAGAAACACTGATGTTGGCACAAACCTCAAACCCACGAGGATGAGGACTAAGATCAGGCTGCAGGGGCTGATGGACCTATTGCTTTCTGGAAATGAATATTAAACCTAAACGGAACTATGACAAAATATTTCTGCCCAGTAAATATTCACTGACTGTGATCACCATGACACAGCAAAACCATTTCTTCCCATTATGCAAACATGCAAACTGTTTTTATTGCAGGAGAAAAAACACTTCTGTATACAACTACACAGCAGTGGACAGAAACACATTGCTCATCAACCTGACCTCACCCTTACATTATGTCTGTGTGTGTGTATGTGTGTGTCTGAGAGAGAGAGAGGGACAGTGCGTGTGTGTGTTTGTGTGTGTGTGTGTCTGAGAGAGAGAGAGAGGGACAGTGCGTGTGTGTGTTTGTGTGTGTGTGTGTCTGAGAGAGAGAGGGACAGTGCGTGTGTGTGTTTGTGTGTGTGTCTGAGAGAGAGAGAGGGACAGTGTGTGTGTGTGTTTGTGTGTGTGTGTGTCTGAGAGAGAGAGAGAGGGACAGTGTGTGTTTGTGTGTGTGTGTGTCTGAGAGAGAGAGAGGGACAGTGCATGTGTGTGTTTGTGTGTGTGTGTGTCTGAGAGAGAGAGAGAGGGACAGTGCGTGTGTGTGTGTGTGTTTGTGTGTGTGTGTGTCTGAGAGAGAGAGAGGGACAGTGCGTGTGTGTGTTTGTGTGTGTGTGTGTGTCTGAGAGAGAGAGAGGGACAGTGCGTGTGTGTGTGTGTGTGTCTGAGAGAGAGAGAGAGGGACAGTGTGTGTGTGTGTGTGTGTGTGTGTCTGAGAGAGAGAGAGGGACAGTGTGTGTGTGTGTGTGAGAAATGCGTGTGCATTTGTGTTTTCCGTGTCTGACTCATCTGGCCAATGGCGAGAGGGAAGAGGGAGCAGAAATATGAAACAAGAAGAAACATTTCAACTCCATCTCACAATGAGACATTCACTACAGGACCCAATGATACACAGCTATCTCATATGACCAATACAGTGTGTTCACTACAGGACCCAATGATACACAGCTATCTCATATGACCAATACAGTGTGTTCACTACAGGACCCAATGATACACAGCTATCTCATACTTAATACACAGCTTTGATATCTGGGACAAATATTTTGCATCTTATGATTTTTGAAAAATATTTTTGCGGACCAATCAGCAAACAGGGAGAGGACCATAGATACAGATGGCCCTCAAAATGTGAGGTTAACGCCCTCAAAATGTGAGGTTAACGCCCTCAAAACGTGAGGTTAACGCCCTCAAAATGTGAGGTTAACACCCTCAAAATGTCTGGTTAACGCCCTCAAAATGTCTGGTTAACGCCCTCAAAATGTCTGGTTAACGCCCTCAAAATGTCTGGTTAACGCCCTCAAAATGTGAGGGTGGGGTTGGTGTGGGGCAAAATGGAGGATAAGTAGTGGTGGATAAATGGAGGATAAGTAGTAGTTGATTTATCAGGCAAATGAGTGGAGAAGCACTGCTGCAGGTAGAGAAATAACAGATTGCAAAGTAAAACTGAACAAAACTCCTAAGAAATGACTTGTCTGGTGATGACCCCAGGGTTTGCTTGCTTGGGTTTAGACTAATATCAGCTTTCCATGGTTTGTTAAGTCCAGTAACACTGACAGAGGTGTCATCATTGGACTCTACTACTGTCATGAGTGGAACTACTTCCAATGACCAACCTGATTAGCTCAGTTTAGCAAGCTAAAGCTATATGATATAGATAGCGACTAAGCAAGCTAAAGCTATATGATATAGATAGCGACTAAGCAAGCTAAAGCTATATGATATAGATAGCGACTAAGCAAGCTAAAGCTATATGATATAGATAGCGACTAAGCAAGCTAACAAAGGTTATGGTAGCAGAGTTCCTTGATTATGACGTTGAAATGAGCGTT
>JAIFZK010000143.1:807500-822500 GCA_027481765.1 Tenualosa thibaudeaui | reverse complement strand
AGGCCGACCTCAATGTCTCCACTGTTAAGGCCTTGGGATAAACCAGTCTAACCTCAGGCCGACCTCAATGTCTCCACTGTTAAGGCCTTGGGATAAACCAGTCTAACCTCAGGCCGACCTCAATGTCTCCACTGTTAAGGCCTTGGGATAAACCAGTCTAACCTCAGGCCGACCTCAATGTCTTCACTGTTAAGGCCTTGGGATAAACCAGTCTAACCTCAGGCCAACCTCAATGTCTCCACTGTTAAGGCCTTGGGATAAACCAGTCTAACCTCAGGCCAACCTCAATGTCTCCACTGTTAAGCCTGTGGGATAAACCAGTCTAACCTCAGGCCAACCTCAATGTCTCCACTGTTAAGCCTGTGGGATAAACCAGTCTAACCTCAGGCCAACCTCAATGTCTCCACTGTTAAGGCCTTGGGATAAACCAGTCTAACCTCAGGCCAACCTCAATGTCTCCACTGTTAAGCCTGTGGGATAAACCAGTCTAACCTCAGGCCAACCTCAATGTCTCCACTGTTAAGCCTGTGGGATAAACCAGTCTAACCTCAGGCCAACCTCAATGTCTCTACTGTTAAGCCTGTGGGATAAACCAGTCTAACCTCAGGCCAACCTCAATGTCTCCACTGTTAAGCCTGTGGGATAAACCAGTCTAACCTCAGGCCAACCTCAATGTCTCCACTGTTACGGCCTTGGCCATCTCTGAGTCCTTTTTAATGTCTGTATGTCTGCTGAAACTCATCTGAGGTCTGTAACTATCAGTAGGTCATAAACAATAATACTGGTATTCTTTTTTAACACGCACTCTCGCAGGTCAAGTCACTAATCACACTCTGTTGATGACCTACTGAATAATTTAAATTAAAAAATGACACATTATGCATGATATTGCCACCGTCAAACTGAATAAGTCACTGGCAAAAAAAGGCACCCTGGATATGGAGTTAAGATCTAACTAATAATCCATAAGAGACTAATAATCCATAAGAGACTAATAATCCATAAGAGAGAACGGAGGAGGATAGAGAGAAAATGGCACAAATCCAAACTCAACATTGACTATCAAATCCATAAAGAGATGCTGTGCAAATCTAATTCTGAAACACACAAAGCAGTCTTATTTCTCCACAAATCAGATGATCAATACAATGAGTTTGCAAAGTTGATCAAATAAGAACTAATATAACATCTTAGCTGATCATGGCCCAGCATCCCAAATGCCAATTACAAAGCTACTCCTGAGAAAACTGTACAAAGTCTCAGCTCTTTCACTAATGAATTGGACACCCTGCCCACTAACTTTTTCAAATCAGTCATCTCTGTGATAACTGCTGATGTACTTCAGATAATCAGCACATCTCTCCTTCCTTAAAACAGCAGGTGTCAAACACCTGGATGCTTCTATATTCAGTAACTACAGGCCCATATCTAATTTGCCTTTTATCAGCAGAATCATTGAAAAAAAATTCTAAAAAGTTTTTAATCAAAAATCTGACCTCACACAGCTGCTATGATTATTTTCAGTCAGGCTTTCATGAAAATCACAGCATCTCTTGTACTGTGTTGCGTAGTCTTTAATGAGACAGCTCTCATTATACAGCTCTCATTATACAGCTCTAATTATACAGCTATACAGCTCTCATTATACAGCTCTCATTATACAGCTCTCATTATACAGCTCTAATTATACAGCTCTCATTATACAGCTCTAATTATACAGCTATACAGCTCTCATTATACAGCTCTAATTATACAGCTCTCATTATACAGCTATACAGCTCTCATTATACAGCTATACAGCTCTCATTATACAGCTCTAATTATACAGCTCTCATTATACAGCTCTCATTATACAGCTATACAGCTCTCATTATACAGCTATACAGCTCTAATTATACAGCTCTCATTATACAGCTCTAATTATACAGCTATACAGCTCTCATTATACAGCTCTAATTATACAGCTCTAATTATACAGCTCTCATTATACAGCTATACAGCTCTCATTATACAGGTCTAATTATACAGCTCTCATTAGACAGCTGTCATTAAAGTTGTAAATGATATTTGACTTAATAATGATGTTGGCAAAACCTCTGTCCTGATGCTATTATACCTCAGCTGCAGCTTTCGACACTGACGACCACAGTGTTTCACTGCATTGACTTGAACACTGGGTTGGTCTCTCTGTTATAGTTATCGGCTAGTAAAGATCCTACATACAGGATAGGATGTCTATCAGATAGGATGTCTATCAGCAACTGTGGGCAGTGGTGGCATAGTGGTTAAGGCAAGCGTGCAAGTAGCCTGGAAGATTGGGGGTTCAAATCCTGGCTGCCACTTTTGTGCCCTTGAGCAAGGCACTTAATCCCAAGTTGCTCTAGGGGAGACTAGTCCTGATGTAAGGCACTTAATCCTAAGTTGCTCTAGGGGAGACTGGTCCTGATGTAAGGCACTTAATCCCAAGTTGCTCTAGGGGAGACTAGTCCTGATGTAAGGCACTTAATCCTAAGTTGCTCTAGGGGAGACTAGTCCTGATGTAAGGCACTTAATCCTAAATTGCTCTAGGGGAGACTGGTCCTGATGTAAGGCACTTAATCCTAAATTGCTCTAGGGGAGACTGGTCCTGATGTAAGGCACTTAACCCTAAGTTGCTCTAGGGGAGACTGGTCCTGATGTAAGGCACTTAACCCTAAGTTGCTCTAGGGGAGACTGGTCCTGATGTAAGGCGCTTAATCCTAAATTGCTCTAGGGGAGACTGGTCCTGATGTAAGGCACTTAATCCTAAATTGCTCTAGGGGAGACTGGTCCTGATGTAAGGCACTGAACCCTAAGTTGCTCTAGGGGAGACTGGTCCTGATGTAAGGCACTTAACCCTAAGTTGCTCTAGGGGAGACTGGCCCTGATGTAAGGCACTTAACCCTAAGTTGCTCTAGGGGAGACTGGTCCTGATGTAAGGCACTGAACCCTAAGTTGCTCTACGGGAGACTGGTCCTGATGTAAGGCACTTAACCCTAAGTTGCTCTAGGGGAGACTGGCCCTGATGTAAGGCACTGAACCCTAAGTTGCTCTAGGGGAGACTGGCCCTGATGTAAGGCACTTAACCCTAAGTTGCTCTAGGGGAGACTGGCCCTGATGTAAGGCACTTAACCCTAAGTTGCTCTAGGGGAGACTGGTCCTGATGTAATTGATAGTTGACAAATGTAAGTCGCTTTGGATAAAAGCGTCTGCTAAATGCGTTAATGTAATGTAATGTACCTCTACTACAAGGATGAAATTCTTGGGCCTCTACTATTTAATCTGTACATGTTCCCACTTGGACAACTTATCAGGAACTATTCCATCTTTTATCATAACTAATGCCAATGACACTAGGTGACACATGCTTCTGGAGTAACCAGGGGTCCGTTTCCAAAAGCATAGCTGCTAACTAAGTAGTTAACCTGCCATGGAGCAGCGTGCATTTCCCTAAAGCATAGTTGCTAACCAGTTCAGCATACCAGGGCAATTACATTGCAACCAACAAAGGTGCTAACTTGGTTAGCAACAATAACCTGGTTAGCAACAATAACCTAGTTAGCAACAATAACCTGGTTAGCAACAATAACCTAGTTAGCAACAATGCGGTTGGGAAAAGCTCCCAGCTCCGTGGCAGGTTCATTATCAGCCTCAATAAATCAGTGTCTCTGAAAACTAGTCAGAAACACAAGACCCCAAAATGGATTCTGTCCACCTGCTTCTATGATCTTGGAGAGCAAACAGAGGTTAAGAGATTTTGCAGACACTGTGAGCAAGCACAAATTTACATATTTACTAAACTACTATGCCTGTATTGAAGAATGTATTAGGAATACACTTGGCCTATGAATTAAAAAAAACTCAGAACCTCCCCCAAAAGCATCTCAAGCATAAGTTTGTAAAGTCCCGCTTAAGAACATCTTAAGGTTCTCTGGCCATTTCCCAAAACCATTGTTGTTTAAGAACATCGTAAAAACGCAGATTTACTAGTGGCCCACAGACTTATGCTTATGACCATTGGTGTGTAATACAGGAATTAAAATTAAGGCAGGAGGCAACACGTTTCGTTACTCTAATCTACTCTACTTACTCTTCTTCTCCATTTACACATAGGGATGTATGGAACACATTTGCATAGCGCCACCACATGGCAGGGATGAACACTTCACTACACCACATATTCCCCTCTTGAAATAGCTTTGATGTCAACTGAAAAGGCAATTCTAGCAACCTTGCTACAAAATATGATGGCTGAACATAAGCTGGTATCAACAAGGCAACAGGTAAGGAGCAAACTCAAGATCATACACAGAGCTATGACAATGCTTGATCTCTGTCAGCACGGAAACACAGCTGAAATGAACTGAGCACACTTTTACTTTGTGTACAAATCCAGCAGCAATGCCTAGTACATCAGTACTGCTCACAGTAGTTTGACCCACTGCTGGCAAGGCAGATGGCTCAACGTGTCCAGTCATCTCCAGTCTGAAGACACAAAGTCCTTTCTTAGCAGAAATGTTCCAACAGACACAAAGTAAAACTTGTGTTGTGTGCAGCAGATGTAGTATGTAACAGTAAAGGTAAGACATCCTCGGACAGGAACAGGCTTTTTACTATGGGTCACCAAATGCACTGTTGGCTCTGAAAGAGGCACGTGCACCAAATACTGGTGGTAAACATTTTCTGGGGGAATGGAGACAGTGTTTGGCCATCTTTCCCTGAAGAGACACAGTGCAAGTAAGCTGTGCTCTCTGTGGAACATCTGATGTGGAGGTATATGGTGCATGGTATATATATATGGTGCATGTGAAAATAAAATCTTAATAAAATCTTCGCTGACTGCAACTGAAGAAAATAAACTGAGAAATCAGCTAGATTCGAAAGGTTGAATCGAGTTGATCAAGTTTACACAAGATAGACCAAACTTTAGCCATTGGTGGCTAATCAATGCTCTCCTGCATTTGATTAGTGCCCACCCCACAACATCCTAACTATGCAAGATCACAGAATATCTGTGAAATAAAGATAACAGGCATTTTTAGAATGCTGAACAACAGGAGGTTTGGGACAAACAGCTGCAGTGAATTTTTGGAGAAGTCCCTTATTATTCCTGTGTCCAGCATATTTTGAATAGGATGACTTGTCAACTTTGACAAATACATCGGGCTTCATAAATGTTAACCTGTGGTTGTAACAGTAACCTTGCAACAGCAAAGCAGTTATGTGGTTATCACTTATATTTATGTAGATCGTCTCCTTGAACTAAAGTTACATTCCATCTTTGGAGACCTCAGAGAACAATTTGAAACAGCATATAGTATGGCAGGGCACCTTTAAGATCAATCATAAAGAACATGATCCATCATTACTGGGCACAGACCTCTACTGCTACTGTGTGCTGGGCGGCTCTTTTGTGATCTTTCACGGAAAAAGCAGTTGCAGCAGACAGTTTTTTTCAATGTAGCCAATAATATTGACCGTCATGCCACAGAGACACAGGAGTTTAAAGTGCCATTATTAATAAGACAGAACAAAGGGAAAATGAGTTTACTACCACTGTGATGCTTCTTATCATGTCTATCATCATCTGTGGACACTTACTGTCTTTGGGCATTCTAGCACTCTGGCTGAACAAATCCGTCTGCTATGCTAACAATGCTAATGCTACGTGCTAGCTGTATGTGCATATGATTTATGGCTGTTACATCCCTCTGCTGTAAGTTAACAACGTTGGACAACTAGGTTTGTTTGCTGCAATGCAAATAGCGCAGGGCATGTAGCTCAATTGGATTATCGAAGTTGCAGCAAATTTCTACCTGTTAGCCAATGCAACCATAAACCCCTCAGTAGAAACTTCTACCTGTTAGCCAATGCAACCATAAACCCCTCAGTAGAAACTTCTACCTGCGTTAGCCAATGCAACCATAAACCCCTCAGTAGAAACTTCTACCTGTTAGCCAATGCAACCATAAACCCCTCAGTAGAAACTTCTACCTGTTAGCCAATGCAACCATAAACCCCTCAGTAGAAACTTCTACCTGTTAGCCAATGCAACCATAAACCCCTCAGTAGAACAATCATATCATGAAAGCTCTGGACCATCGTCCATCAGGAGACCATGACGACATTGAGGACATGTCAAGGTTCTTGGTAGGCTGTGGCATGTTGTCACGACTAAGACATCATCTGGTAATGTTATCCTGGTTAATGTCAAGTTGCCATAATGACTGCATCCCATATGATGTCAACTCACATAACAACAACTGCACTCTATGACACCATTCATAAAAATGAATGAACTGTTTCTGTGTAGTGAATACAACAGTCATAAACATTCCTCATGTGTCCGTGTGTATTTAATTCAATTCATTTCAGAGACCTTCACTTCACAAGGAATGATTTGAATGCATACAATGATTTTGAATGTGTGTGTGTGTGTGTGTGTGTGTGTGTCTATGAGTGTGAAGGGTATGAGGTAATTTTGCTCATCCTGAGTTTGAGTGTGTATGTCTCTCTAGCTACAGATCAGCACCATGCAAGATACTGATTGTGCGTGTGTGTGCAGCTGAAGAACCTTAGCAGTATGGGTGTGTGTGTGTGTTTGTGTGTGTGTGTGTGTGCAGCTGAAGAACCTTAGCAGTATGTGTGTGTGTGTGTTTGTGTGTGTGTGTGTGTGTGTGTGTGTGTGTGTGTGCAGCTGAAGAACCTTAGCAGTATGGGTGTGTTTGTGTGTGTGTGTGTTTATTTGTTTTTGCCATTCATTGTTGTCAACGGGGACTGTACCTCTGTGTGTGTTTATGTGTGTGTGTCAGCAGGGACTGTACTGTTGTCATTTGTCATGTGTGTGTTCTTCTAAGCTCCGCTTTTCCTCTGCCGTTCCTCTCTGTGATCCATCCATCATTGCTGTCCTCCTGCTTTCCTCTGCCGTTCCTCTCTGTGATCCATCCATCATTGCCGTCCTCCTGCTTTCGGAGGGGGGCGTGATGAGCAGCGATCCCTCTGGAGGCAGACGTCATGGCAACTGCATCAACAGGGGTTGGGGTAGTGGAGTCTGTTTGCTCTGTAAATCAGCCTTCCATCACTCCCCAACAGTGGAGGAGAGGAGAGGTGAAGAAGTGTTGAGAGGAGGAGGAGAGTGGGGAGGTGTGGAGGGAGGTGGGGGGTGGGGAGGGAGTTGAGTGTGTGAAGAGTTGAGAGGAGGAGGAGAGTGGGGAGGTGTGGAGGGAGGTGTGGAGGGAGGTGGGGGGTGTGAAGAGTTGAGAGGAGGAGGAGAGTGGGGGGTGGGGAGGGAGGTGAGTGTGTGAAAAGTTGAGAGGAGGAGGAGAGTGGGGAGGTGGGGGGTGGGGAAGGAGGTGAGTGTGTGAAGAGTTGAGAGGAGGAGGAGAGTGGGGAGGTGTGGAGGGAGGTGTGGAGGGAGGTGGGGGGTGGGGAGGGAGGTGAGTGTGTGAAGAGTTGAGAGGAGGAGGAGAGTGGGGAGGTGTGGAGGGAGGTGTGGAGGGAGGTGGGGGGGGGGGAGGGAGGTGAGTGTGTGAAGAGTTGAGAGGAGGAGGAGAGTGGGGAGGTGTGGAGGGAGGTGGGGGGTGTGAAGTGCTTTCTGTGGACTCAGCAGTGTGGGGACGACTGAAGAAAGAGCTTCTGTTTGGATTCAGCTGTACTGGAGGGGTTTGAGTCAGTGTGTGTGTGTGTGTGTGTGTGTATGTGTGTGTGTGTGTGTGTGTTTGTGTGTGTGTGTGTGTGTGTAGGAGTGCAGGGCGCAGGTGTCTGCTGGTTCTCTTTTGAAATCCTGAATGGCCACAGACTGATCTGAGATCTGTGACTGGGAGAGGCGGCAGCTAGAACGCTGCAGTGCTAGACAAGAGCCTCTGATTGGTCAGTGTCTGGTCAGGTGACTCACACAAGAGTAAAAACTCTTAGTAGCAGAGAGAGAGAGAGAGAGAGAGGGAGAGAGACTTAAGCAAGGAAAGGAAAGTAGCATTTGTGGTCATCTGCCTTCCTTTTTTCTTAAACTAGGATCAGTTGAGAGGAGAGGACACACACACACACACACACACACACACACACACGCCACATTTTTAAACTAGGATCAGAGGAGAGGGTTTGGGGGGTGGGGGTACAAGGAGGAGGGTTGTGGGGCTCTAGAGCTTCTCCGGTGGGTGAGGAGATCAGGACCTGATGAGATAATGAGGAACGTGTGTTTCTAATTAGAATCCACTCCATCATGGAACCACAGAGACACCTCTTCAGAACCTCTTTAGAACCACTGGTTACATACATACAGACATACATACACACACAACCCACACACACACACAACCACCCCTTAATGGGGCTTAGACCCCATCCAAAGGCTTGCTGTAAGAGCCTTAGAATAACACAAACACACACACAAACACACCCACCCACACACACACACACACACACACACTGAGCGTGGGTGTTAGTATGTTGTTTATTTCATGGTTTATTTGCTGGGGCTTTTACACACACACACACACACACACACACACACATACACACATTTGCGCGCGCACACACACACACACAGACAGACATGCACATGCACACACATGCACATAAACAGATACACACACACACACACACAGACAGACATGCACATGCACACACATGCACATAAACAGATACACACACACACACACACACACACACACAGACATGCACATGCACACACATGCACATAAACAGATACACACACACACACAGGTGTCTCATGAAGGGCTGTTGAAAGAGAGAAGAGAGGAGAGTCTCTTCAGGCCCACTGCTGAATTAATGCTATTACATATGTGTCTGTGTGTGTGTGTGTGTATGTGTGTGGTCTGTGTGTGTGCGTGTGTCTGTGTGTGCATCTGTCTGTGTGTGCATGTGTCTGTGTTTGTGTGTGTATGTGTGTGATCTGTGTGTGTGTATGTCTGTGTGTGTGTGTGCTTTCTCTCTCTCACACACACACATGCACTGCTCCCCTGAAGCAGCTGTTTTCTCATCACACAAAGGAACTGCATTAAAGAGACCCAGCTTGGTAAACACCTTTCTGTGTGTGTGTGAGTGAGTGTGTGCGGGTATGTGTGTGTATGTCTGTGTGTGTGTGTGTCTGTTACCCAGCTTGGTAAACATGTCTCTGTCTGTGTGTGAGTGCGGGTATGTGTGTGTGTGCGTTACCCAGTTAAGTAAAGATGTTTCTGTCTGTGTGTTAGTACATGCGTGTGTGTGTGTGTGTGTGTGTGTGTGTGTTACCCAGCTTGGTAAACATGTTTCTACCAGAAAGAATACAATTTAAGTGTTTAATTGAAACCACAAATATACAAAATGAGGAATAAAAGATTTATTTTAAGAAAATAAATCATTGTCTTTGGCATCGGCCCCATCATCAGTCCAGGTCTGGAAACAAATAGACAGATCCTGCCTGTCAGCTGGCAGGAACCAGAACTGACCAGCACACAGATAGACAGGGACCGGAGCTTAGGCCCCAACAGATAGACAGGGACCGGAGCTTAGTCCCCAACAGATAGACAGGGACTGGAGCTTAGGCCCCAACAGATAGACAGGGACCGGAGCTTAGGCCCCAACAGATAGACAGGGACCGGAGCTTAGGCCCCAACAGATAGACAGGAACCAGAGCTTAGGCCCCAACAGATAGACAGGGACCGGAGCTTAGGCCCCAACAGATAGACAGGGACCGGAGCTTAGGCCCCAACAGATAGACAGGGACTGGAGCTTAGGCCCCAACAGATAGACAGGAACCAGAGCTTAGGCCCCAACAGATAGACAGGAACCAAAACGTACACCGAACAGATAGACAGGAACAAGAGCCAGCTGACACCCAGACAGATAGACAGGAACCAGAGCCAGCTGACACCCAGACAGATAGACAGGAACCAGAGCCAGCTGACACCCAGACAGATAGACATGCTTTTAACCGAAGGGTTGCCAGTTTGATTCCAGACTAGTGGACCATGTGTGTGTGTGAGTGAGTGTGTGCGGGTATGTGTGTGTATGTCTGTGTGTGTGTGTGTCTGTTACCCAGCTTGGTAAACATGTCTCTGTCTGTGTGTGAGTGCGGGTATGTGTGTGTGTGCGTTACCCAGTTAAGTAAAGATGTTTCTGTCTGTGTGTTAGTACATGCGTGTGTGTGTGTGTGTGTGTGTGTGTGTTACCCAGCTTGGTAAACATGTTTCTACCAGAAAGAATACAATTTAAGTGTTTAATTGAAACCACAAATATACAAAATGAGGAATAAAAGATTTATTTTAAGAAAATAAATCATTGTCTTTGGCATCGGCCCCATCATCAGTCCAGGTCTGGAAACAAATAGACAGATCCTGCCTGTCAGCTGGCAGGAACCAGAACTGACCAGCACACAGATAGACAGGGACCGGAGCTTAGGCCCCAACAGATAGACAGGGACCGGAGCTTAGTCCCCAACAGATAGACAGGGACTGGAGCTTAGGCCCCAACAGATAGACAGGGACCGGAGCTTAGGCCCCAACAGATAGACAGGGACCGGAGCTTAGGCCCCAACAGATAGACAGGAACCAGAGCTTAGGCCCCAACAGATAGACAGGGACCGGAGCTTAGGCCCCAACAGATAGACAGGGACCGGAGCTTAGGCCCCAACAGATAGACAGGGACTGGAGCTTAGGCCCCAACAGATAGACAGGAACCAGAGCTTAGGCCCCAACAGATAGACAGGAACCAAAACGTACACCGAACAGATAGACAGGAACAAGAGCCAGCTGACACCCAGACAGATAGACAGGAACCAGAGCCAGCTGACACCCAGACAGATAGACAGGAACCAGAGCCAGCTGACACCCAGACAGATAGACATGCTTTTAACCGAAGGGTTGCCAGTTTGATTCCAGACTAGTGGACCATGGCATAAGTGCCATAACTCCTCACTGCTCCCTTGAGTAAGGTCCCTAACCCCTCACTGCTCCCTTGAGCTAGGCCCCTAACCCCTCACTGCTCCCTTGAGTAAGGCCCCTAACCCCTCACTGCTCCCTTGAGTAAGGCCCCTAACCCCTCACTGCTCCCTTGAGCAAGGCCCCTAACTCCTCACTGCCCCCTTAAGCAAGGCTCCTAACCCCTCACTGCTCCCTTGAGTAAGGCCCCTAACCCCTCACTGCTCCCTTGAGTAAGGCCCCTAACCCCTCACTGTTCCCTTGAGCAAGGTCCCTAACTCCTCACTGCTCCCTTGAGCAAGGCTCCTAACCCCTCACTGCTCCCTAGAGTAAGGCCAGTAACCCCTCACTGCTCCCTTGAGTAAGGCCCCTAACCCCTCACTGCTCCCTTGAGTAAGGCCCCTAACCCCTCACTGCTGCCCGGGCACCACCATAGCAGGCAGCCAATGCTCCAGGTTAGTGTGTACTTCACTTCACTGTGTGCTGTGTGTGGTTCACTAACCATGATTGGGTTAAATGCAGAAACCAAATTTAAATTCAATGAGTGTAAATTATGATGATTATTATTATTATTTTACCCAGCTTGGTAAAGATGTTTCTGTCTGTTTTGTGTGTGTGTGTGTGTGTGTGTGTGTGTGTGTGTGTGTGTTACCCAGCTTGGTAAAGATGTTTCTGTCTGTGTTGCGTGTGTGTGTATGTGTGTTACCCAGCTTGGTAAAGATATTTCTAACTGCGTTGTGTGTGTGTATGTGTGTTGCCCAGCTTGGAAAAGATGTTTCTGTCTGTTTTCTGTGTGTGTGTTTCCCAGCTTGGTAAAGATGTCTCTATCTGTGTTGTGTGTGTGTGTGTGTGTTTCCCAGCTTGGTAAATATGTCTCTATCTGTGTTCTGAGTGTGTATGTGTGTGCGTGTGTGTTTCCCAGCTTGGTAAAGATGTCTCTAACTGTGTTGTGTGTGTGTATATGTGTGTGTTACCCAGTGTGGAAAAGATGTTTCTGTCTCTTTTATGTGTGTGTGTGTGTGTGTGTGTGTGTGTGTGTGTGTGTGTGTTACCCAGGTTGAAAAAGATGTTTCTGTCTGTATTGTGTGTGTTCGTGTGTGTGTGTGGGTGAAGACATTTTGTCTGCAGATGGAACAGTTATAGTTCCTGATGGTTCTTGCATAGAGAACAGCTATAGTTCCTGATGGTTCTTGCATATAGAACAGTAGTGGTGCCTGCATATCAAACAGTCATAGAGACCCTAAGTTCCACCCCTTCCAGTTTGCCAGATCGTCTGAGGAATTTTGAATGGAGGTGAATGGATAGAAAATCCTTATTGTCTGGTCCCAGTTGACAGAAACCTTGAATTACACAAATGATGTTTGTGAATTTTGAACATCATTTTTCATGTTGATGAATCATGACTGTTGAATCAGAGCATTGCTAAAGTTTGTAACCAATGACTACAGCCTGCCAATCACATATGTGACATCACTGAAGATAACACTATTCTTACCGTGAGTCACAAGCATATCAGCAACAGGTCTTGTAGCAACTTTGCACTACTCTTAGTTATGAAAAGACCAAGAGTCCACAGAGCTGAATAGAGTCACAGGATAAAACACATCAGGTAAGGAGTATCTTTCCATTTAACCGCTGCTGAGCTGCTAGCAGGTAGCAAGCTAAAACTGTTAGTTAGCATGGCAGCTAACCTTATCGTCAATGGTGATGTTTATTAACCCAGATGAGAGTGTAGTCTGCTGAGTGGCCTCACATGAAACCTAACATATCTCTCAAAGTCTGTCAAAAAATAGTTCTGTCTCAATGTGGAAAATTATCTTTCAAATTTGCAAAATGGTACATTACAAAGGGGACCAGCAAATAATTTTTGTTTTGATTGACTCCTGTTCATATTTTTCATTTTGTTTTGTAAAGTTAGGACCCATGGACTGGAAGTACATGTGTGTGACTTAGGCTCCCTAGGGTTCCTGGATGTGTGTGACTTAGGCTCCCTACGGTTCCTGGATGTGTGTGACTTAGGCTCCCTACGGTTCCTGGATGTGTGTGACTTAGGCTCCCTACGGTTCCTGGATGTGTGTGACTTAGGCTCCCTACGGTTCCTGGATGTGTGTGACTTAGGCTCCCTAGGGTTCCTGGATGTGTGTGACTTAGGCTCCCTAGGGTTCCTGGATGTGTGTGACTTAGGCTCCCTAGGGTTCCTGGATGTGTGTGACTTAGGCTCCCTACGGTTCCTGGATGTGTGTGACTTAGGCTCCCTAGGGTTCCTGGATGTGTGTGACTTAGGCTCCCTACGGTTCCTGGATGTGTGTGACTTAGGCTCCCTACGGTTCCTGGATGTGTGTGACTTAGGCTCCCTACGGTTCCTGGATGTGTGTGACTTAGGCTCCCTACGGTTCCTGGATGTGTGTGACTTAGGCTCCCTAGGGTTCCTGGATGTGTGTGACTTAGGCTCCCTAGGGTTCCTGGATGTGTGTGACTTAGGCTCCCTACGGTTCCTGGATGTGTGTGACTTAGGCTCCCTACGGTTCCTGGATGTGTGTGACTTAGGCTCCCTACGGTTCCTGGATGTGTGTGACTTAGGCTCCCTACGGTTCCTGGATGTGTGTGACTTAGGCCCCTAGGGTTCCTGGATGTGTGTGACTTAGGCTCCCTAGGGTTCCTGGATGTGTGTGACTTAGGCTCCCTAGGTTCCTGGATGTGTGTGACTTAGGCTCCCTACGGTTCCTGGATGTGTGTGACTTAGGCTCCCTAGGGTTCCTGGATGTGTGTGACTTAGGCTCCCTACGGTTCCTGGATGTGTGTGACTTAGGCTCCCTAGGGTTCCTGGATGTGTGTGACTTAGGCTCCCTAGGGTTCCTGGATGTGTGTGACTTAGGCTCCCTAGGGTTCCTGGATGTGTGTGACTTAGGCTCCCTAGGGTTCCTGGATGTGTGTGACTTAGGCTCCCTAGGGTTCCTGGATGTGTGTGACTTAGGCTCCCTAGGGTTCCTGGATGTGGCATATGGAAAAGCAAAGGTTTGAACTACTCAAGGTTCCTGCACACACTGAGTGCATGTTTGCATGTTTACACATATTCAGATCTAAAACTCCATAGCATGCTCACATCCTGGTGAGTCACACACACACGCACACACACACAAGCATGATGCATCATCATCTTCACTTGACTCATGCACACACACACACACTGAATGCGTCATAATGCCTCTTCCCCAAACAACACTTCACTTTGACCCTGGGTTTGACTTGCATGTCCTAAGTCCTGATTTCTGTGTGAGTGCGCATGTGTGTGTGTGTGTGTTCAGTTTGACCGTGAGTTTGACTTGCAAGTCTTGATATATGTGTGTGTGTGTGTGTGTGTTCAGTTTGGCACAGGGTTTGACTTGCATGTCCCGAGTCCTGATATATATTTGCGTGTGTGTGTGTGTGTGTGTTCAGTTTGACCCTGGGTTTGACTTGCATGTCTTGAGTCCTGATATATGTGTGCCATCCCTAGGGGTCAGGTGGGTGAATGAGGGTAAAGGGGTCAGGTGGGTGAATGAGGGTTAAAGGGGTCAGGTGGGTGAATGAGGGGGAAAGGGGTCAGGTGGGTGAATGAGGGGGAAAGGGGTCAGGTGGGTGAATGAGGGTTAAAGGGGTCAGGTGGGTGAATGAGGGGGAAAGGGGTCAGGTGGGTAAATGAGTGGGTAAATGTGAGTAGATGGGATGGGTGGATTGTTGAGAGAGAGAGAAAGAATTACAAAACCAGAAAGGTGTCTTGGTGCTTGCTCTTAGGGGGACTGTGGTAAATAAAATGTATTAGTTTTTTGAGGACACATGTCAGCATGGGAAATACCATACAGTGCAATGAGTATAGTGTGTTTGTGGTGATGTCAGTTGTCTTTTGTGCTTTAAACTGCAATATTGTGAAAGTGGCAGAAATGATTTGGAAACACCGGAAGACTTCAGCTGCTCTGCAGACTCCCTATAGTTGTCCTTGTTATCTGAATTTGGCCCTTCATCCCGTCCCCTAAATGCAGCTCCTGCATGCCCAAATACGCCGTAGCATCAATCAAACACTTCAGTG
>JAIFZK010000143.1:797500-802500 GCA_027481765.1 Tenualosa thibaudeaui | reverse complement strand
ACTGACACTCTAGACCACAGCAGTAAAACACAGCACTGAGTATAGTCTATATCAGTACTGAGTCATATGTATACTCAGTGAGTGTGTGTGTGTGTGTGTGTGTGTGTGTATGTGTGTGTGTGTGAGTGAGTGTGTGTGTGTGAATGTGTGTGAGTGAGTGAGTGTGTGTGAGCGTGCGTATGTGTGTGTGCGTGTGTGTGAGTGTGTGTGTGAGTGAGTGTGTGTGGGTGAGTGTGTGTGAGCGTGCGTATGTGTGTGTGTGAGTGTGTGCATGTGTGTGAGTGTGTGCATGTGTGTGAGTGAGTGAGTGAGTGAGTGAGTGTGTGTGTGAGTGAGTGAGTGTGTGTGAGTGTGTGTGTGAGCGTGCGTGAGGAGGAGGATGACACTTAGGATGTGTGTGTGTGTGTGTGTTTATAAATGTTACACAGCCGCACTGGCCCTCCTATGGCACCTAAAAGGGGTGAGCTGTGTGTGTGTGTGTGTGTGTGTGTGTGTGTGTTGGGGGTTATTGTTAGTATTCATGCCCACACCTGGTCTTTTTAAGGGGGGTATTAATTATTCAGCACTGAGCTTTAGTCCCAGCACACACACACACACAGCTGTTGTCCAGAAGACATTGATGATTATATGAATATCCTGAGTTGGATACTCACCATCACACAGAGGCAGAGGCATAATGTGTATGGTGGTTATAACATTCAGCAAATATACCCCCAATAATCATATTATTGAATTGTTCAATTTATCAAAGAATATTTAACATCCAGCATGAAGACTTTGTGGGTTTTCTTGTTTTCATGTTATTTGAAACATATCTGATAAGATGTAGAAGACTTAGCGTTGTCCAACCCATTGTTCTCATGGGTTTTGTCTCTGTAACTGTTGCTAGCGTTGTGTGTGAGACTGAAAACAATGGCTAAAGTCCAACCAATAGCTAAAGTCCAACCAATAGCTAAAGTCCAACCAATAGCTAAAGTCCAACCAATAGCTAAAGTCCAACCAATAGCTAAAGTCCAACCAATAACTGTTGTTTGACAGTGGCTAATAGAAAGAGTAAAATGTTGCCCAAAATTAGATAAAAGTTGATTAGTTGTATCAGTTGTATCAGTCGTATCAGTCGATTAGCTGGTGATTCCTTAACTGGACGCTGTAGGGTTAGGGTTAGGGTTAGGGTTATGTAGCTTATGAGATGCAGCTTAGGGGAGGATGGAACTCAATAACTGCACTCCGAGGACTTGGTGTGAGAGCAGGTTGACTTTTTTTCTCTTGAGCAAATATCGCCCAAATATGGTTCTCTTGAGCAAATATGGTCCAAATATGGTTCAAATACGGTTCTCTTGAGCAAATATGGTCCAAATATGGTTCTCTTGAGCAAATATGGTCCAAATATGGTTCTCTTGGTCAACATGTGATGTCCAATGATTACATAATCCAGCCTATAGTCTCCACAGTCATGCATTTTTTCTTCCCAAATTCAAAACAAAGGTAAGATTAAAAGATGCATAATAAATGCCTCCTAGTGAACATGTTGTTTAACATGTGAGTATATTGATTATGTTGTTTAACATGTGAGTATATTGATTATATTGTTTAACATGTGAGTTTATTGATTATATTGTTTAACATGTAAGTATATTGATTATGTTGTTTAACATGTGAGTTTATTGATTATATTGTTTAACATGTGAGTATATTGATTATGTTGTTTAACATGTGAGTTTATTGATTATATTGTTTAACATGTGAGTATATTGATTATATTGTTTAACATGTGAGTATATTGATTATGTTGTTTAACATGTGAGTTTATTGATTATATTGTTTAACATGTCAGTTTATTGATTATATTGTTTAACATGTAAGTATATTGATTATGTTGTTTAACATGTGAGTTTATTGATTATATTGTTTAACATGTGAGTATATTGATTATATTGTTTAACATGTGAGTATATTGATTATATTGTTTAACATGTTAGTATATTGATTATGTTGTTTAACATGTGAGTATATTGATTATATTGTTTAACATGTGAGTATATTGATTATATTGTTTAACATGTGAGTATATTGATTATATTGTTTAACATGTGAGTATATTGATTATGTTGTTTAACATGTTAGTATATTGATTATGTTGTTTAACATGTAAGTATATTGATTATGTTGTTTAACATGTGAGTATATTGATTATATTGTTTAAAATGTGAGTATATTGATTATATTGTTTAACATGTGAGTATATTGATTATATTGTTTAACATGTGAGTATATTGATTATATTGTTTAACATGTGAGTTTATTGATTATATTGTTTAACATGTGAGTTTATTGATTATATTGTTTAACATGTGAGTATATTGATTATATTGTTTAACATGTGAGTTTATTGATTATAGAAAGAACAGATGATACTGATGAGCAAGACACTGCGTATCGCTATGGCAACCCAGCTCTTCATTTCCTCTGTGCATGTATCTCCAAGTGCAAGTACAGCGGGCCAATGAGGAGGCATTTGGGAGCATGAGGAGGCATTTGGACCAATGAGGAAATGTTTAGACCAATGAGGAGGCGTTTGGACCAATAAGGTGGCGTTTTGGAGCATGAGGAGGCGTTTGGACCAATGAGGAGGCGTTTGGACCAATGAGGTGGCGTTTGGACCTATGAGATGGCGTTTGGACCAATGAGATGGCGTTTGGACCAATGAGATGGCGTTTGGACCTATGAGATGGCGTTTGGACCAATGAGATGGCGTTTGGACCAATGAGATGGCGTTTGGACCAATGAGGTGGCGTTTGGACCAATGAGATGGCGTTTGGACCTATGAGATGGCGTTTGGACCAATGAGGTGGCGTTTGGACCAATGAGATGCCGTTTGGACCAATGAGGTGGCGTTTGGACCAATGAGGTGGCGTTTGGACCAATGAGATGGCGTTTCTGTCCAGTCTACTGTAGATGAGGATGCACTCCCTCCCAGTCCCTCTGCCTTTTCTGCAGCACTGATGAGATTAAGTTTCTGCAGCACTGATGAGATTAAGTTTCTGCAGCACTGATGAGATTAAGTTTCAAAACCTAATAATGTTCCAATAGTGTGTCTTTGATCAACCCCACAATCAGCTGTTCAGACAGCGCACCGAACAACTGTATTGCAGCTGAATTCACACTGAATTGATTCATTCAGTATTTATTTCAGTATTAAGTATTCATTTCGTTTATGAAATTGAGAAGGAATTACTAGCCCAGAAACAACAGGGGAAATGTAATGCCTAACACTAATTCACACACATACACAACATACACAACACTCACACACAAATTCACACACTTACACTCACCCACACTCAAACATACACAGCACTCAAAAATTCACACACTCTCTCTCTCACATACACAGATTACTTCCCATATATTTTTGAAGTGTATATAGTATGTGTGTGTCTGTGTGTGTGTGTGTGTGTATGTGTGTGTGTGTGTGTGTCTGTGTATGTATGTGTGTCTGTGTGTGTGTGTGTGTGTGTGTATATGTGTGTGGGTGTGTGTGTGTGTTTGTGTGTGTATGTGTGTGTGTGTATATGTGTGTGTGTATGTGTGTGTGTGTGTATACATATTGTGTATAGGCTGCTGGACAGGTTAATTTCCTTCTGGATAAATAATCTCTATCTATCTACACACACTCAAACACACACACACACACACACTCAAACACTCTCACACCCAAGATACCACTCGTGTTCTCACACACACACTCAAGCAAACACTCACACACCCAGATCACAAAACAGAAATGGCAATGACATATATATTGTTCACATATAACACACACACACACACACACACACACACAGGACTCCCATTATTGGCACAGTAACACCGTCAATAACATACACACAAACACACAGGACTCCCATTAATGTCACAGTAACACTGTCAATAACACACACACCCTGCTTTGCCCTACACACACACCACCCAGAGCAACACCCCATCAGTGTGTGATGGCAGCATGACCTCTGATCCCAGCGTGATCCAGCCAGTATGAGGCTATGTCTTAATGAGCTTATATTCCATTGCACTCCATTGGACACACACACACACACACACACACACCACACACACACTCATTTGGTCGACCTGTAATTAGGGTTAAAGTTCATGAATCAAAGGAGAGTCGCCTGAGGTAATCTCTCTGTAGCACTCTTTTGAAAGTGTGTGTGTGTGTGTGTGTGTGTGTGTGTCCATGTGTGAGTGTGTGTGTGTCCGTGTGTGAGTGTGTGTCTGTGGGAAAGAGGGGGAGCAAAGACCTGAAGTAGGACAGAAAACTCTTTCAAATGTTTGCCGTTATCTGAGGAAGTGGAGTGATTGTGGAAACTCCCATCAGGCTTTGGGATTACCCATCAGGCTTTGGGGTTACCCATCAGGCTTTGGGGTTATCCGCAGCTTTTAATTGCTAAGATGAAGTGAGGATTCAGCTTTCAGAGTAGATAAGTCTCCATGTCTATTCCAGACCCCCACAGCTCGTCTCAGTGCCTCCAGATACACACACACACACATATACAACACATTACACATTTATGCATTTAGCAGACGCTTTTATCCAAAGCAACTTACAAAAGAGGAGAACATTCAAGCTACAACACAATGAAAGAAAGAAGAGTGCATATTGCTAACATAAAATCTGCACTATTTTAAGTTGAAAGTGCAATAGTGTAATAAAAGTGTGGTAAAAAAGACAGGTTAAGTATAAGAGGTTAAGTGCATTCCTGGTATTCAGAATTCAAGCCAGGAGATATTCTTGGAAGAGCTGGTCTTCAAGAGTTTCTTGTGGTCACACCAACGTAATTTGTGTTTCTTATGGAGGTCCAATGATCCCCAGTCACAGCAACACATTAAGTCTTTCTCCCAAACTGTGCAGAAGACGACCACCAGTCATTGTGCTGAAACCCACCCTAACCCTAACGGTGTGCACCCTAACCCCTAACCCTAACTGTGTGCACCCTAAT
>JAIFZK010000143.1:790000-792500 GCA_027481765.1 Tenualosa thibaudeaui | reverse complement strand
ATTATTTATATTTATATTGTCTTCATTTTACAAATCACACCACTAGCCACAGTGCTCTAGCGTGTTTGTTTTAGGTCACCTGTATTTTGACCTGCAAATTGTTTACAACTGTGTTGTAATGTATGTACGTATGTGTACAAGAGTGTGCACGCATGCGTGTGTAGTTGTGTGTGTGGCGTGCGTGTGTGAGTGGGTGAGTGAATCTGTGCAGTCCCGCAATAGTGTATGTAGGCACTATTACGTATCTGTCTTGTCCATACTGTGTTTCAACAGTTATGTGTATCACCAATTGTTCCCGGTGAAACGTTGTCTCGTCTCACTATGTACTGTGTGTGTGGCTGAAACGACAATAAATCCCTACTTGACTTGACTTGACTTGAGGTGAGATAAGGAGGTCATTGAAGACTTTGACTAGGGACTGATTCTGTACTATAGGGTTAGAATCCCTAGCTAATCCTAACCCTAACCCTAATCCTAATCCTAATCCTAACCCTAACCCTAATCCTAACCCTAATCCTATAATTAGCTATGAAGTCTGACTGGAAGATTTCCAGGATGTTATTTTTGTTTAGGAAGCTACAGATTTGTTTGTAGACTATTTTTTCTGAGTATTTTGAAATCATAAAGTCACTGCTGCTTAGAGGTATTGGAATGGAGTGAGTCAGTTACATTTTGTTAGGTGGGAAATTGTGTTGAAAAGGATTTTTGGATTATTTTGATTCCCAAGAGAGGAATAATCTGCTGATTTGTTAAGTGCTTTCTTGTACTCTTTTAAGATATCTGTCCAAGCAAGGCAGACCACTTCAATTTTAGTGGCATGATGTGACAGACTGCATAGCTGTGGGAAAGTCAGGACACAAAGATGCTAACAGAGTTGACCTGGTTGTGGATTTATCAGCTCCTGGATGTTCATGTCAGCTCGTCAAATAGTGTAGTTTTAATCAATGAAAGCTGTATAGTCTTCTGCTTTTCTGTGGTTTATTTAGTTTTGTGTCAAGGTATAAAAGATCCATCCCATGATGAGCATAGCATTATAAAGCCAAAGCTTTTCTATCCAAATGTAAACCTATAAATACTGTCTCTCATCTCTTAACACAGCAACACAACACATTTTATATAAAAAGTTCCTTTTGATATAAAATACAGCTGATGGCAAAACTAAAGGCACTTTCCTTTGTCTGTGCTACTAGTACTACACACACACACACACACACACACACACACACACACAGCACTGCACACAGACTAGAGTAAAATCCATAACTATTCAAACTAACTATTCTGCCTTGCCTGTACTTTGACAGGTTATATTTGCTGAAATGTTGAATGTGTACATTTTGTACACCTTCACTCTTCAATTGTATTCATTGTTTTTAGGAATGCTGCAGTGAATCCATTGTGTCCAGTGCTTTTTCAGTCACTTTAGTTCAATCTGTAGTTACTTATTCAAAACTGTCAGTCTGATTCCTGGCGGCCTCCAGCTGATTATCATACAGTCTGCCCAACATCTCAAGTCCCTTCTTAATGCCATTTTAATCACCAAGACATTTCCCATCTAAATAGTCTTTGTGTTGCTGTTTTTGCACAACTAGGGATGTTATACTGTAGTACTAGAGAACTCATGGGCATGACTGAAGCTGGACAGGGCGCTGTTATTCTCCATGCTGTCCACCAAGGGGCGCTACAGACCAGGGAACCCGCGACCTCATTGACGCTGGACAGGGCGCTGTTATTCTCCATGCTGTCCACCAGAGGGGCACTACAGACCAGAGAACCCGCGACCTGACTGACGCTGTTGTTCTCCATGATTTCTACCGGGGATGTGACTACTTGGGGGTGAGACTACTTGGGGGTGAGACTACTTGGGGATGAGACTACTTGGGGGTGAGACTACTTGGGGGTGAGACTACTTGGGGATGAGACTACTTGGGGATGAGACTACTTGGGGATGAGACTTGTCTTGTGAAACTGTGTGTGGTGTGAGAGGATCACTACTGACAAATGCCTGCATCTATCAGTAGACTACTTCAACACACTGTGTGCTGCTTCCCAGTTTGTACTCATGTCTGTCGTATCTGTTATTGTCTGTCTGGGTACTCAGTGGCTTTACATAGGTGTTTTTTTCTCTTTTATTGCATTGTAGTTTTGTACAGTAGTTTTTGTAAAGAACTTATTTATACTTTGTAGTAGTTTTGCATAGGACATATTTATACTTTGCACTGTGTGCACTTTTAAGGAGTTTAAATCTCATTATACTGTGTATAATGACAATAAAGGCTTTCTATTCTATTCTATTTTCTTTTGCAAAGCATCATGTGTTTGAATCTGCATTTAACTTTACTATTTATCCTAGGGAGAGCAGGCACAACATAACACTTTTTGGTTACGATAAGAAAATAAAAAAAAAACTAAACAAAGATTAAAAATATTTTTTAATAGAAGTAATGCACACGTCTGTGCTACAGATGCACTTGAAGTTTGTTCCTATGACCTTTCATTT
>JAIFZK010000143.1:762500-782500 GCA_027481765.1 Tenualosa thibaudeaui | reverse complement strand
TCAGATTCAGTCTGCTAGTCCCAGCGGCGAGCACGGAAATCAGACTGTAACATTAAATAAGAGATGGACATACAGTCCAGTTGAAGAGCAGCAGCGACGACCTACCATAGGAGTGTGGAGTTTGGCCTCAGCAAGCACCTCCACTGTGTGTGTGTGTGTGTGATGGGCTGCTAGTTTGGCTTACCAATGGTTACCAGAGAACTTCTGACCCCCCCCCAACACACACACACACACACACACTTACACGCAATCTAAAGACTGCCATGGTCCTGCTGTTAGACTGTACACAGTGTGTGTGTGTGTGTGTGTGGAGGCGTCCAGAAACCACTAAAGCTGTGCTAAAGGAGATTAGCCCAGTCAGAGGGGCAGCAGCAGAAGCAGTATTAAGTAAATCTGTGTGTGTGTGTGCCGTGTGTATGTTTGTGTGTGTGCATGCATGTGTATGTTTGTTCAAATGGTTTGTGTGGTCTGTGGGTGCTGTGGGAGTGTGTGTGTGTGTGTGTGTGTTGCTCTGGGAGAGGCAGGCCCCCTGAAGTTCAGAGGGGGCGGAGGAGGAGGAAGATGGTTGAGACAGATCTGATGGAAAGAAGGTGATGAAGAGGAGGAGTATGGTTGAGATGACGATGAAGAGGAAGTGTGCTGGTAAAGACACTGGCAGCTGAAGTCCAGCAGAACACCTTCAGGTGTGTCTGTGTTTCTGAATGAAGTCCTGCAGAACACCTTCAGTGTGAATTCTGGTGTGTGTGTGTGTGTGTGTGTGTGTTTCTGAATGAAGTGCAGCAGGATATATTCAGTGTGCCTTCTGCAGTTTGACAAGTGTGTGTGTGTGTGTGTGTGTGTGTGTGTGTGTGTGTGTGTGTGTGTATAAAGTGCCACAGGGAAAACTCATAATGTCTTCTGCTCTGTGTCAATGTGTGTGTAGGTGTGTGAATAAAGGATAGCTGGGAAATGTCATTGTTACTTCTGCTGCATGTCAATTCTCTCTCTTTCACACACACACACACACACACAGAGAAACTTTCCGCCGAGGAAGAATTGAAACGCTCTGGGGCTTCTCACCTGCCTGGCATGTGTGTGTGTGTGTGTGTGTGTGTGTGTGTGTGTGTGTACGAACGCGCGCGTGTACACACATGAGTGAGTGTGTGAATGCGTGCGTGTGAATGTGCGTGTGTGTATCTAAATGTCTAAGTGTGTATATGTGTATGTGTATGAGAGAGAGAGAGAGTGTGTGTTAGAGAAAGGTAGAGAGAGTGTGTGTGTGTGTGTCTTACAGTCTGAGGCAGAGGACCCCTCTGATCTTTTTGAAGCCGTAACACTCACCAGCCCTTTATGGATTACATGCAGCACAACACACACACACACACACACACACATGGTTTGCGTCACACAGACTGCAGGTGTGTGTGTGTGTCACAATTGTAAATTTGTCTTAAAAACGCCAGTTGGCCGTCTTCCTTACCAGAGCTATCTAGTGGAGAGAATGAGTGTGTGTGTGTGTGTGTGTGTGTGTGTGTGTGTGTGTGTGTGCCTGCGCTAACCAGGGGCATGTGTGGCATTCTTTCATCACACAAAAATAAATGAAAGTTCTGGAACTTTAAATGTATAATTAAATGTGATTAATTGTGATTAGCTTATTTTTTCTATTGTGATTAATTAGATAATTTTTTAATAATATGCAGCACTGGTTTGTGAGTATACACACACATTAGAGTCCCAACATTGTTAGTATTTACACACACACACACACACACACACTCACTCACTGAAATACCTCATGACAAACAGGTGACAGCACTGAAATTGTGGGGAGCTCACAAACGCATACACACACACACACTCACACACATATATACACTGACATATACACCACACACATATACATACATACCACACACACACACACACAAGATTCTACTAGTGACCAAACTAACAGTTTATTTAGGTTAATCAATCATTTTGGGTGTTATTTCCACATTCTGTGCCCAGTAGATTGAGTGGGAGAATAGTGTGTGTGTGTGTGTGTGTGTGTGTGTGTGTGTGTGTGTGTGTGCTTGATTGGGTCCTAAAAAGACGCCTGATCTTCCTGTGGTTCTCATGTGTGTTTCTTTCTGCGGGTGTGTGCTGCTGTACTGCACTGTAAGGTAACTATGATGAGTGACAGAGGACTCTGATCTTTCTCTACATTGTGGGATTTTTTGATTGTTATTGTAGCAACTCTCTGCAACAAATGCATCACATCACTGCAAAAACGGATCTTCAACGCATGGACTAGATTAACTGCATGGACTAGATTAACTGCATGGACTAGATTAACTGCTGGACTAGATTAACTGCATGGACTAGATTAACTGCTGGACTAGATTAACTGCTGGACTAGATTAACTGCTGGACTAGATTAACTGCTGTGAGCTGATGCACTGAAGAACAGCAAATGGGGAAAAAAATAACTCAACTAATGAAAAAGTATCAAGTTCAGGAAACAGCTTCACTACAGGCACACTACTCAACACTACTCAGAGATGGACTACAGGCACACTACTCAACACTACTCAGAGATGGACTACAGGCACACTACTCAACACTACTCAGAGATGGACTACAGGCACACTACTCAACACTACTCAGAGATGGACTACAGGCACACTACTCAACACTACTCAGAGATGGACTTAAACTAGTAACTTTGTTACTTGTAGTTAAGCTACTGCCCAGCACTGCATATACACTTACACACACACACACTTACACACACACATATACACATACACACACTTACACACACACACACACTTACACACACAGACACATATACACATACACACACTTACACACAGGGTTGCAAAATGCCCCACCTCAGGACACACAGGTGACAGCACTGCAGCTAGGGGTGAGCGCACACACACACACACACACACATATACACACGCACATACACACACACACACATATATATTCACACTTCCACTCTCTTACACATACACACACACTTCCACTCTCTTACACACACACACACTTCCACTCTCTTACACACACACACCCACACTTCCACTCTCTTACACACACACACACACTTACACTCTCTTACACACACACACCCACACTTACACTCTCTTACACACATACACACACTTACACTCTCTTACACACACACACTTACACACACACACACACACACACTTACACACACACACTTCCACTCTCTTACACATACACACACTTCCACTCTCTTACACACACACACACTTCCACTCTCTTACACACACACACCCACACTTCCACTCTCTTACACACACACACACACTTACACTCTCTTACACACACACACCCACACTTCCACTCTCTTACACACATACACACACTTACACTCTCTTACACACACACACTTACACACACACACACACACTTACACACACACACTTCCACTCTCTTACACATACACACACTTCCACTCTCTTACACATACACACACTTCCACTCTCTTACACACACACACACACACTTCCACTCTTACACACACACACACACTTCCACTCTTACATACACACACACACTTCCACTCTGTCACATAAGCACCACTTTCTCCCTCACCACTCTCTCCTTCCCTCATCTCACACACACACACACACACACACACACACACACACACATAGCCTTGTCATTATGTCCAGCCCAACTTTGAGCTTCAGATCATTCCCAGATGTCAGAGCAGTCTACCCTTTAAGCCCACAAGGGCTGACACACACACACTCACTCACACACACACATGCACACAAACACACACTCACTCACATACACACACACACTCACTCACACACTCACATACACACACACACACGCATTCACACGGACACATACATACACTCACAAGCACACACACACTCACTCACATACACACACACACGCACACACCTTCACTCACACACACACACATGCACCCGCTCAAACACATATACACACAGACACACGCACAGTAACACACACACACAGACACATGCACACGCATACACACATGCACACACAGGGGCCTGTCTGAGTGGTCTGCTGTACTACTCTCTAATTTGTCAAGAATAAAATTAGACCTGTTGGGGTTTGGTATCTGTGTGTGTGTGTGTGTGTGTGTGTGTGTGTGTGGTTGTGGAGCTCTGCCTCCTCCCTAGCTTTCTGAGGAGATGTAGCCTGAATGTGTGTGTGTGTGTTTGAGGTTTATTATGAATCTGTGTATGAAATAGACTCTCTCTCTCTCTCTCTGTGTGTGTGTGTGTGTGTGTGTGTGTGTGTGTGTGTGTGTGTGTGTGTGTGTGTGAGGATGAGGCAGTGTTGTTTAATGTACCTGAATGCCCCACTTGAGTAAAAGCACAGATGCTTAATCTACAGAGAAAACAGTTAAAGAACAAGTAGGGTAAAGAAGTCTGTAAAACACACACACACACACAGACACAGTCAGAATGAAAAATGGTGCCTACATCACATCCACAGGTGTAATTTGTTGTTTGTACTTGTCCAATGACAAGTCAGTTTCCCCAAAATCCTGCTGCAGTCACTCAGTCGACCTCCAAACACACACACACACACACACACAGTATTCTCCCACCTGATCTCCAAACACACACAAACACACTATTCTCCCACCTGATCTCCAAACACATACACACACACACACACACACACACACACAGTATTCTCCCACCTGATCTCCAAACACACACACACACACACTGTTCTCCCACCTGATCTCCAAACACACACACACACACACACACACACACTGTTTTCCCACCTGATCTCCAAACACACACACAGTATTCTCCCACCTGATCTCCAAACACACACACACACACACTGTTCTCCCACCTGATCTCCAAACACACACACACACACACACACACACACACACACACTGTTCTCCCACCTGATCTCCAAACACACACACAGTATTCTCCCACCTGATCTCCAAGTTCAGTTTCATCTGATAATTGTAACCAATTGAAAGTGCAGTGGAGTAAAAGTCCACAGTTACCTCAGGAAATATGGTGAACTAAAAGGAAAAGTTGAGAAAGTTCAAAGCATACTAAAGTACTGTAGTGAAGTATGTATACTTAGTTACTACACATCTCTGGGACAAGGCGTACTATGGATGAGGACTGTGTTTGTGTGTGCATGTTTATGAGGTGGACTGTAGATGTATGTGTGTGTGTATGTGGGGATGAGGTGTTCTATGATTCTGTGTATGAGAAGGACTGTTAATGTCTGTGTGTATGTGTGTGTGTGTGTGTGTGTGTGTGTGTGTGTGTGTGTGTGATGATGAGGTGTACTATGATTCTGTGTGTGAGGAGGACTGTAAATGTGTGTGAGGTGAGGAATGTGTGTGTGTGTCCATCTATGAAAGCTTGACAGTGTGTGCATTTGTCTGAGTGCGTGAGTGTGTGTGTGTGTGTGTGTGTGGGGGGGGGGGGGGCTGGTCTCATTGTGAGAAAGAGGAAATGTGAATGTGTCTTGTCCTTACTGTGTGTGAGTATGTGTCTGAAAGAGAGTGAGATGTAGTGTGTGTGTGTGTGTGTGTCTTGTCCTTACTGTGTGTGAGTATGTGTCTGAAGGAGAGTGAGATGCAGTGTGTGTGTTCTTGTAATTGTCACTGATTGTGTTTTGAGGTGTGTGTGACAACAGTGTTGTCTGTGAGTGTGTGTAAAGGCTGTGTGTGTGTGTGTGTTTGGTCTGTGTGTGTGTGTGAGAGAGGGCAGTGTGTAGGTGGTGTGTAAAAAGAGAGCTTTGTGTTGTGCCATTCCACACGACACACCAAGGCCTCCTCATGTCCCAGCATGCATTTCACCTCTTGTGTTCCATGAAAGCAGCACTTGTGCCCAAACATCCGCGACCTCCCCATTCCGTCACACACACACACACACACACGCACGCATAGTCCAGCCGTGTCTGTCCACTTCAGAGACGCTACAGGCAGGGTGATACACAGGAGCTCACTGGCACTCTGGTGTTTTACCGCTTGCTCTCGATCACACACACACACACACACACACACACACACACACACACCAGGGTGCTAATGAGCAGAGATGTGCTGTGGCCTGATTGGCAGAGAGAGTAGCAGCTGCTGCAACTCCAATGGGACTGATGACGTCTAATGGAGATGCTGGTTTGGCAAGAGAGGATTAACTTCGCTGCTGGAACGCTCTGTGTGTGTGTGTGTGTGTGTGTGTGTTGGGCAGTGAAGGATTAAGACTACTGGGATCGAGCTGGGTATGTGTCTGGTTGGAAGAGGAGGAGACTGGGTGACAGTGGTTTGGTGTTTGTGAACAGCAGTGTGTGTGTGTGTGTGTGTGTGTGTGTGTGTGTGTGTACTCACTGTGAACTGACCCAAGGACCAGCTAATCCCAAGGACCTCTCAAGATGGTTGTGAAGATCAGGATTTTTTTGTATTTGACTCAATGGAAGAACCAATAGCAACCAACAGCATTCTCCACCCGCCAGTGGCTTTGATACACACTAACACACACACACACTCACACACACACACACTCCAGCCTACAGGAGAGTGTGTCTACTGATCCACTAGACCCAGGACCTACACACAGACTGTGTGTGTGTGTGTGTGTGAGTGTGTGTCGAAGACGCTTTATTGGGATCCGAAATGTTCCGTTCTTGGCGGAGGAGGGGCTCATATGAACTGGAGGTTCTTCCTCCTGATGAGAACCAAAACCAGCTGCCATCAGAACGGTTCTCATCAGAACGGTTCTCCTGGACCTTTGGGCCAGACGCAAGTCAGAACGGACTGACCTCAGAACCCAGCTCCTGGTCATCCCTACTGGACATCAGCCAGACAGCATGTGGTAAGAACCTCACCTGGGTCACACACACACACACACACTCCTGTGTCTAGAGAGTGTGTGTGTGTGTGTGTCATTACTAATCCCTTTAACTTGGCAGGTTTAGACTTGAGTACTGCTGCCAGGAATGAGTGCAATCTGCCCCACACACACTACATACTGCACACACACACACACACACACATTGACACACACATGCATATGGTTAAACTGCTGTCCACTTTAAGCTGGTTCCCAGGTGACCCTGCTGGATGTGTGTGTGTGTGTGTGTGTGTGTGTGTGTGTGTGTGTGTGTGTATCAGTATGAGTGCGCTGGCACATGTGTGTTACTTTTCTGCTGTTAGGAATACACACATACTCTATCTTCTACTGTTAGAATAGGCCCTCATATATGCAACTGTGTGAGTGTGTGTGTGTGTGTGTGTGTTTGTAAGAGTAAAAATACATATATGTGAGAATAAAACATATGTATGAGGAGCCACTCAAGACATTATTCATTCTGGTGTGTGTGTGTGTGTGTGTGTGTGTGTGTGTGTGTGTGTGTACATACTGTCTCTCAGCTGTCTCCTGTAATCCTGCTGGATTGTGATGGGACACTTCCGGCTGCTCGCTAGGGCATGTGTGTGTCTATTTGTGACTGTGTGTGTGTCTGTGAGTGTGTATGTGTGTGTGTGAGGCATTCTGAATATGTTCCAGACATTTATTTATTGATATAATCCCAGTCACTAATTAGGCAGGGGTGTGTGTGTGTGTGTGTTTCAGTTACACATGGGAACGTGTTTAGAAAACAGGAAAATAGGAAAGTATTTTTTTCATGGGACTGGCATTGCGGGTGCCCTCAAACAATATTTTTTGAGAATGGGTCCCAGAGTGGAAGAATGTCACAACGGCAGATTTGGGTTACCATGGCAACAGGCAAAACACCACAACAACAGAGGCAATGATGCCCACATAACCCCAGCTCCACCCACATACCACACAGCCCCATCTCCGCCCACATAACCCCAGCTCCACCCACATACCCCAGCTCCACCCACATATCCCCTGCTCCACCCACATATCCCCTGCTCCACCCACATAGCCCCAACTCCGCCCACATATCCCCTGCTCCACCCACATATCCCCTGCTCCACCCACATATCCCCTGCTCCACCCACATATCCCCTGCTCCACCCACATAGCCCCAGCCCACCCACATAGCCCCAGCTCCGCCCACATACCCCCAGGTGATGTAATGTTAGCTCTACTGTCATTTTCCCATTCTGGAAACAATGTGTGGAAGCAAATCTTTTGAATCCACAAAGAAAAACACTGGCAGAGTTTCTGTGTGTCTTAATGCACATCCTCTCTCACATTTAACATTATCTTAAAAATCACAAGGGTAGCACAAGGGTTCTGCATGTATGCTAGGCTACTCATCAAATCCACAAGGGTTCTGCATGTATGCTAGGCTACTCATCAAATCCACAAGGGTTCTGCATGTATGCTAGGCTACTCATCAAATCCACAAGGGTTCCTCATGTATGCTAGGCTACTCATCAAATCCACAAGGGTTCTGCATGTATGCTAGGCTACTCATCAAATCCACAAGGGTTCCTCATGTATGCTAGGCTACTCATCAAATCCACAAGGGTTCTGCATGTATGCTAGGCTACTCATCAAATCCACAAGGGTTCTGCGTGGATGCTCCACCCACATATCCCCTGCTCCACCCACATATCCCCTGCTCCACCCACATAGCCCCAGCTCCACCCACATACCCCAGGCCCACCCACATAGCCCCAGCTCCACCCACATAGCCCCAGCTCCGCCCACATACCCCCAGTCCCACCCACATACCCCAGCTCCGCCCACATATCCCCAGCTCCACACACATAACCCCAGCTCCACACACATAACCCCAACTCCGCCCACATAGCCCCAGCTCCGCCCACATAGCCCCAGCTCCACTCTTAGCCTGTGTGACTGTCAGTCAGCCTTTTCCTCCCACTGATTATTTCCATGCAGACGGTATAAACCTTTTCTGCAAGCATGACCCCTTTCCCACTTGTATGGTGATGTAATGTTAGCTCTGTGGAACTCGATCACTAGCATGGTGATGTAATGTTAGCTCTGTGGAACTCGATCACTAGCATGGTGATGTAATGTTAGCTCTGTGGAACTCGATCACTAGCATGGTGATGTAATGTTAGCTCTGTGGAACTCGATCACTAGCATGGTGATGTAATGTTAGCTCTGTGGAACTTGATCACTAGCATGGTGATGTAATGTTAGCTCTACTGTCATTTTCCCATTCTGGAAACAATGTGTGGAAGCAAATCTTTTTGAATCCACAAAGAAAAAACACTGGCAGAGTTTCTGTGTGTCTTAATGCACATCCTCTCTCACATTTAACATTATCTTAAAAAAATCACAAGGGTAGCACAAGGGTTCTGCATGTATGCTAGGCTACTCATCAAATCCACAAGGGTTCTGCATGTATGCTATGCTACTCATCAAATCCACAAGGGTTCTGCATGTATGCTAGGCTACTCATCAAATCCACAAGGGTTCTGCATGTATGCTATGCTACTCATCAAATCCACAAGGGTTCTGCATGTATGCTAGGCTACTCATCAAATCCACAAGGGTTCCTCATGTATGCTAGGCTACTCATCAAATCCACAAGGGTTCTGCATGTATGCTAGGCTACTCATCAAATCCACAAGGGTTCCTCATGTATGCTAGGCTACTCATCAAATCCACAAGGGTTCTGCATGTATGCTAGGCTACTCATCAAATCCACAAGGGTTCTGCGTGTATGCTCCACCCACATATCCCCTGCTCCACCCACATATCCCCTGCTCCACCCACATAGCCCCAGCTCCACCCACATACCCCAGGCCCACCCACATAGCCCCAGCTCCACCCATATAGCCCCAGCTCCGCCCACATACCCCCAGTCCCACCCACATACCCCAGCTCCGCCCACATATCCCCAGCTCCACACACATAACCCCAGCTCCACACACATAACCCCAACTCCGCCCACATAGCCCCAGCTCCGCCCACATAGCCCCAGCTCCACTCTTAGCCTGTGTGACTGTCAGTCAGCCTTTTCCTCCCACTGATTATTTCCATGCAGACGGTATAAACCTTTTCTGCAAGCATGACCCCTTTCCCACTTGTATGGTGATGTAATGTTAGCTCTGTGGAACTCGATCACTAGCATGGTGATGTAATGTTAGCTCTGTGGAACTCGATCACTAGCATGGTGATGTAATGTTAGCTCTGTGGAACTCGATCACTAGCATGGTGATGTAATGTTAGCTCTGTGGGACTCGATCACTAGCATGGTGATGTAATGTTAGCTCTGTGGGACTCGATCACTAGCATGGTGATGTAATGTTAGCTCTGTGGAACTCGATCACTAGCATGGTGATGTAATGTTAGCTCTGTGGAACTCGATCACTAGCATGGTGATGTAATGTTAGCTCTGTGGAACTCGATCACTAGCATGGTGATGTAATGTTAGCTCTGTGGAACTCGATCACTAGCATGGTGATGTAATGTTAGCTCTGTGGAACTTGATCACTAGCATGGTGATGTAATGTTAGCTCTGTGGAACTTGATCACTAGCATGGTGATGTAATGTTAGCTCTGTGGAACTTGATCACTAGCATGGTGATGTAATGTTAGCTCTACTGTCATTTTCCCATTCTGGAAACGATGTGTGGAAGCAAATCTTTTTGAATCCACAAAGAAAAAACACTGGCAGAGTTTCTGTGTGTCTTAATGCACATCCTCTCTCACATTTAACATTATCTTAAAAAAATCACAAGGGTAGCACAAGGGTTCTGCATGTATGCTAGGCTACTCATCAAATCCACAAGGGTTCTGCATGTATGCTATGCTACTCATCAAATCCACAAGGGTTCTGCATGTATGCTAGGCTACTCATCAAATCCACAAGGGTTCTGCATGTATGCTATGCTACTCATCAAATCCACAAGGGTTCTGCATGTATGCTAGGCTACTCATCAAATCCACAAGGGTACCTCATGTATGCTAGGCTACTCATCAAATCCACAAGGGTTCTGCATGTATGCTAGGCTACTCATCAAATCCACAAGGGTTCCTCATGTATGCTAGGCTACTCATCAAATCCACAAGGGTTCTGCATGTATGCTAGGCTACTCATCAAATCCACAAGGGTTCTGCGTGTATGCTAGGCTACTCATGAAATCTGCAGTTTGATTTTAGGCCTACTTGATTCTACCCGTCAACACATAACATTAGCATAACTACAGACTTGCATTACTAGGAAGATTGCATAACAGTTGCTGCCTGACTTCGGTCATTCCTAGCATATTGCTTCAGACTGCTATGATCACACTCCACAGACTGTCCCAAACCAACAGCCCTGTTGTCTTACTGCCCTGCCATATTGTATTGCCATATTGCCCTATTGAAAATCCATATTATCAGTGATGAATCAGAGCTGCATTTCTTTCACCTTCACAGAAATAGCATCATTTGAGAACGAGAAAAGCTTCTGCTCCATCCAACATGAATGCGTTCTTTCACACACTGACAACACCAGCAGACATTTCCAATAAAGACAGATTAGTATTGGTGCGCGGGGCATATGATTGACAGGTGAAAGTACAACCTAAAACTAAAGTCTTTTTAAAAGTAAATGAATGTGCTTGAACTAAATGGTGGCGCATGGAATTGCATGAGGCTTAAACATAAAGTCTAATTCACAATGAAAACAACAGGGAAATGTAAATGTAATGTATGAGCTCAAATAATGATGCTTGATAGAACCATGCCATCTGTGTATGAGAGGTTAAAGTAACAAAAATGTAATTAAAAGTTAATTAGGAAATGAAATTCAAATAATCAAGTCAAATAATCAAGCGTTTGAAGTTAGAATTACTTTAAATTTAAAATTAATTGAATATGAAGCTGAATTTATTTGAGCTCATACGTTACGAAAATATGAAACGAATACGAAACGACACGAAAAGGATGCTAACGTTATGTGCATTGGATTTGTGGCTGCCCCATCTGTCTGCTGTAAGTTAACAAGGTTTGATAACTAGTTAGTTTTGTTTATCATAATGCAAATATCAGTCAACACATAGCCCATTGGTATTTTCTAGGTAGAACTTCTACCTGCGCTGGCCAGTACCACCATAAACCCCTCAGCTTTACACTGACATGAATACATCCCTCAGCTAGCTTTACACTGACATGAATACATCCCTCAGCTAGCTTTACACTGACATGAATACATCGTCTCAACAAAAGTATTTTATTAAATAGTATAATTTAGACAGGGTTTATTCATAATGTCAAAGTGTGAAATTATGCTAAAATGAGAAGTCTGACTATTTTAGCAAGCATACTTTATATCTGTTTTTGCCTTGAAGTGTCAGAATTAATCATCTGAAAAGATAGTAAATGACCCCCGGACCTAGGCTCCATGAATGTAACCATAGTAACAATTTGCTATACTACTGTCAGTGCTGAAACCTGTGGAAATGCGTGTCAGTGCTGGTGTTGTAGCTTGAATGTTCTCCTCTCCTCGCTTTGGATAAAAGCGTCTGCTAAATGCCTAAATGTAAAATGTAAATACTGGTGCCCAACACTGGCACTGGCACCAGCATGGCCCTGGTGGAAAAGAGGTATAATGGAAGTCAGTGGTGTGGGGGAAACATTATTTGATCTTCCTCTAAAGTTTTCTATTCATCTGAAACTGCAGCCCCAACACTGCAGCATCCACATGCGTTCTTATGGGTTTCTGTAACAGTCAAATGAAATGCAAGAGTGTCGCGGTGAGTGACTGTGAGGAGTTGGTTCTTAGATCTGGATTCTCAGAGAACTGTCTGTAATGCCTTGTGTCACCTTATGCCACAATGCCAGTTGGATGTGCATGTGTGTGTCTGTGTCTGTATCTGTGTGAGTGTGTGTGCGTCTGTGTGAGTGTGTCTATGAGTGTGTGTGTGTTTGTATGAGTATGGATATGGATATCTAACTTCTGCGTTGTGTTGTTGTTTTAAAGGATGTTCCAAAATGAGTGCAGAACAAGTTTGATTTTCTGCACATAAGGAAATCAAAACGAAAACGTCCTTCATGCATTTACTCCTCCAACTCCTCAAACAGCCAAAAACCAGATAAACACAGTGAAGCTAGTCTTGCCTATCTAAACACAGTGTCACAGTTAGTGAAGCTAGTCTTGCCTATCTAAACACAGTGTCACAGTTAGTGAAGCTAGTCTTGCCTATCTAAACACAGTGTCTCAGTTAGTGAAGCTAGTCTTGCCTATCTAAACACAGTGTCTCAGTTAGTGAAGCTAGTCTTGCCTATCTAAACACAGTGTCTCAGTTAGTGAAGCTAGTCTTGCCTATCTAAACACAGTGTCACAGTTAGTGAAGCTAGTCTTGCCTATCTAAACACAGTGTCTCAGTTAGTGAAGCTAGTCTTGCCTATCTAAACACAGTGTCACAGTTAGTGAAGCTAGTCTTGCCTATCTAAACACAGTGTCTCAGTTAGTGAAGCTAGTCTTGCCTATCTAAACACAGTGTCTCAGTTAGTGAAGCTAGTCTTGCCTATCTAAACACAGTGTCTCAGCTAGTGAAGCTAGTCTTGCCTATCTAAACACAGTGTCTCAGCTAGTGAAGCTAGTCTTGCCTATCTAAACACAGTGTCTCAGTTAGTGAAGCTAGTCTTGCCTATCTAAACACAGTGTCACAGTTAGTGAAGCTAGTCTTGCCTATCTACACACAGTGTCTCAGTTAGTGAAGCTAGTCTTGCCTATCTAAACACAGTGTCACAGTTAGTGAAGCTAGTCTTGCCTATCTAAACACAGTGTCTCAGTTAGTGAAGCTAGTCTTGCCTATCTAAACACAGTGTCTCAGTTAGTGAAGCTAGTCTTGCCTATCTAAACACAGTGTCTCAGCTAGTGAAGCTAGTCTTGCCTATCTAAACACAGTGTCTCAGCTAGTGAAGCTAGTCTTGCCTATCTAAACACAGTGTCACAGTTAGTGAAGCTAGTCTTGCCTATCTAAACACAGTGTCTCAGTTAGTTCTGAGAGTTCTGAGAGACGTTTCCTCTCATTTCCACCTCTCAGTGTTGGCATGTCAAAAAACACTGATGTTTGCTCAGCTTTGCATATCTGTTCTAGTGAGTTCTTAATTTGATCCTAGATTGCTGCTGAAAAGACTTTTCCTCGAAGTTACTCCTGGAAGTCACTGTGCACTGTGCAGGCACTGAGCAAGACTCATTCAGTCACGCAGTCACAGTCCATTCAGTCACGCAGTCACAGTCTATTCAGTCACAGTCTATTCAGTCACGCAGTCACAGTCTATTCAGTCACGCAGTCACAGTCTATTCAGTCACAGTCTATTCAGTCACGCAGTCACAGTCCATTCAGTCACAGTCTATTCAGTCACGCAGTCACAGTCCATTCAGTCACGCAGTCACAGTCCATTCAGTCACGCAGTCACAGTCCATTCAGTCACGCAGTCACAGTCCATTCAGTCACGCAGTCACAGTCTATTCAGTCACGCAGTCACAGTCTATTCAGTCACAGTCTATTCAGTCACGCAGTCACAGTCTATTCAGTCACAGTCTATTCAGTCACGCAGTCACAGTCTATTCAGTCACAGTCTATTCAGTCACGCAGTCACAGTCTATTCAGTCACGCAGTCACAGTCTATTCAGTCACAGTCTATTCAGTCACGCAGTCACAGTCCATTCAGTCACGCAGTCACAGTCTATTCAGTCACAGTCCATTCAGTCACAGTCCATTCAGTCACGCAGTCACAGTCTATTCAGTCACGCAGTCACAGTCCATTCAGTCACAGTCTATTCAGTCACAGTCCATTCAGTCACGCAGTCACAGTCCATTCAGTCACAGTCTATTCAGTCACGCAGTCACAGTCCATTCAGTCACAGTCCATTCAGTCACAGTCCATTCAGTCACAGTCTATTCAGTCACAGTCTATTCAGTCACGCAGTCACAGTCCATTCAGTCACAGTCTATTCAGTCACAGTCTATTCAGTCACACAGTCACAGTCTATTCAGTCACGCAGTCACAGTCCATTCAGTCACGCAGTCACAGTCTATTCAGTCACAGTCCATTCAGTCACGCAGTCACAGTCTATTCAGTCACAGTCTATTCAGTCACAGTCCATTCAGTCATGCAGTCACAGTCCATTCAGTCACGCAGTCACAGTCTATTCAGTCTATTCAATCACAGTCTATTCAGTCATGCAGTCCCAGTCTATTGTGCCATGTTGGAGGCTGTTGTGGTAGTTGTAGGCCAATGAGACGCTGTCGGTTTAATGCAAACTTTTTTTTTCACTATTTTTGTCTAGTCCACCAATATAAGACGACCCCCCTTTTTGCAGTAGTATTTACAGGACAGACATATCTTATATTCGGGCTGATACAGTACACTCAGGTCTGCTTAAGTAATGTAACTAGTGTCCCAAGAAGCAGTTGCCGCTTCTAAAATAGTGCACTCAGTACATTTCTGAACACTAAGCACACTTTGGGAAAGTGCACTTTGCTGCACTTCTTTTTATATTATTTGTGTGTGTGTGTGTGTGTATGCGTCTGTGTATGTGGGTCAGTATGCATGTATACACATTTTCTAAACCTGTATGTTGGAACCATTATGCAACCGAAGAACTTTCTAAACCTTTGTGGTTGAACTGAAAAAACATCAAAAACTGTGTGCTGGAACTGAAGAACCTTCTAGAACTGTGTTCTGGAACTGAAGAACCTTCTAGACCTGTGTGCTGGAACGGAAGGACCTTCTAGAGCTGTGTGCTGGAACTGAAGGACTGTTGAATCCATTTTGTCCAATAAAATGCTCATATATGCAGATTCACACTGCACTCCCCAGACAGGCATGATGCAGCTGCAGCAGTGTGTGTGTGTGTGTGTGAGTGTGAGTGTGTGGCTGCCTTGCCAAACAGACCCTCTTTGCTACACTGCATGAGTACATTTATCTGTGAAGGAAGTGTGTGTGTCTCTTTATGTGTGCACGAGAGTGTGTGTGTGTGAGTGAAAAGCTGGGAGATAAATAAAAGGAAAATGAGATCATCATCCAACAGACCTGTAATGTCTGGAAACATCTGAGAGCTGCCAGCACTGCCTTTCACTCTCTCCCTCTCTCTCTCCCCCTCTCTCCCTCTCTCGTACTCTCTGTCTCTCTTACTTTCTCTTTCTCTCTCCGTCTTTCGTAGCTTAGTGAAAAACAAGCCACTTAAATAAACAAAATAAATAAAAAAGCTTTTTATTGTTGTTATTAATAATTAATGTTATTAATAATCCTATCTGGGTTATCTGGGATCTGTTCTGCTGTTAGACACACGTGTGCCCACATGTATGAGTTAAATCACAAAATTGCTGCGGTGGGTTTGTGGCTGTGCTGTGTTGCTGTGCTGTGTTGTGTTGTTGTGTTGCTGTGCTGTGTTGTTGTGTTGCTGTGCTGTGTTGCTGTGCTGTGTTGCTGTGCTGTGTTGCTGTGGTATTCTATGGCAGATATGATCTCATTTACCCTCTGAATAATAATAATTATAAATTCAAGTGTTCTAGGCGTGTTCTAAACAGACTGTCTGACTGGGTTCTTGTAACTTGAAAATATACATTTTTCTAGAACAAATAATATAAAAATTTCAGGATAGACGCCATAGGATTTCTATATGTTCTAATGTGATGATATTTAGCTTACCATAGGATTTCTATGTGTTCTAATGTGATGATATTTTTCTATGTGTTCTAATGTGATGATGTTTAGCTTACCATAGGATTTCTATGTGTTCTAATGTGATGATATTTTTCTGTGTTCTAATGTGATGATATTTAGCTTACCATAAGATTTCTATGTGTTCTAATGTGATGATATTTTTCTATGTGTTCTAATGTGATGATATTTAGCTTACCAAAATGGTGCGTACGTCTGTACTTTCTCATCATCAATGTATTTTCTGGCCAGTAATCTATCTTGCGCATAAGGCCCTGTTTACACGTATCTAGATAGTTTTAGAAACAGATATTATCTGTTTCAGTTTATTTGTTAAATTGTGTTTACACGAATCCAGTGGAATCCAGGAAATACAACATAAACAAAAAGCCCAAACAGATAAAAAAATATCTATTTATAAGAATATCTAGATACGATAGATAAACAGGGCCTAAGGCTGCTAGCAATTAGCTTCTTGTGGCTATTTCAGATTTTTTGAATATTTTCTTTTAAACTTTGAGTATATTTCTTTTAGAAATCTTGAAATCAGCCTCTGTTGTTACTGCACACTTTCCAATTGTTAGTTTTCACTTTGAGTCGCTAAGGCAACCTTTATCTGGGAAAAATGTTGAGTTATTCTGGAGTTCATATTTGTCTCATTCTCTCTCTCTCTGTCATGTGAGCAGAGGGCTGCACTAATTGGCTCTCAGTGAGCCATGCCAGGGCATCTGCATTCCTCTGTTTGGTTAGCGTCCTACACAACAGGGGGAAGCGGACTACAGTGCCTGAGATGAGCTCAGATGATCAGTTTGTTCTCTCTCTTTTCCCTGTGTGCTCAGCCCAGTCTCTAATCTCCATCTCTAAATCAGCTGAGCTCAACCTTACCCATGTAAAGGAAAACACTGCTGCCTTTCTTTTTCTCTCTCTTTCTCACTCTGTTCATGTCTCCTCCTCTCGCTGTCTCCCTCTCCTTCTCTCCTCCACTCTCTCTCTCTCTCTAATGATCTTCCCATACCTTCTGTTGGTTTCTGTTGGGCCAGTGTAACAGATTGTGTGTACTGGTGCCTGGTCCTGATCCAGGTGCTTTAGTTAGGAAGATCATTTAAGGGGGATGCTCACCTTGTCTTTATATGTCTGACTTGCCTGTCTTTAATCTTTAACCTTTGACCTCTGCCTCTCCTACAGGTGAGAAGCCACTGCTGGAGGAGAAAGGTGGAGTCCTTTGTCAGCACCCATCCTGCCCGGACCCTCGCCCTGCCACCAAGGTGAGACCTAGCCACCCCATACACACACACACACACACACACACACACACACACACACACACACACACACACACACATACAAACACACACATACAAACACACACACACACACACACATACAAACACACACACACACACACACATACAAACACACACACACACATACACACACGCACACACACACACACACACATACAAACACACACACACACACACACATACAAACAGACACACACACATACACACACGCACACACACACACACACATACAAACACACACACACACACACACATACAAACACACACACACACATACACACACGCACACACACACACACACACATACAAACACACACACAGATGTATACAATACATTAATAATAAATATTAAGTTGAGCATTGTGTCTGACAGTCTCTCTGCTCTGGCAACACACACACACACACAGACACACTCCCTCTCTCTCCTGTTTGTCACAGTGCCAGGCAGTAGTGGCTTTCTGCCCCATTAATCTGGCTTGATGAGCTGCAAATCACCACAGAGATTCACACTCACACACACAAACACACACACACACACTAACACAGATTCACACTTTAGCCAGGAGCTACAGCAGTGACCTAATTGCAACCTGAGCAACCAGACTCCACAGGAACACAGACACATTGACAAACAACACACACGCACACACACACGGATGGCATTTCCTCCCCTAAAGAAATAAGGGACAGCTACCTCACATTCCAATGGCCATATGTCAGTGACACACACACACACACACACACTGTTTTTCTCAGAGTCCAGGGGGAACATGTTGACGTAGGACCACCAGACGGGAATTTGTAGTGTGTCGAGGCTGCAGACATACCTAGCATTCCACTAAACACACACACACACACACACACACACACACACACACTGTCCATGCCAGGGAGTGTGCAAGTCACAGATGCCAGGCCCACTGCCTCTCTGCCTCATCACTCAGGATATGTCAAGTGTTTGAAATCTCCATAGGGCCTCCCTGTGTGTGTCTGCACGTGTGTGTGTGTGTGTGAGTATGTGTTTGTGTGTCTATGTGAGTGTGTTTGTGTGTATGCATGTGACTGTATGTGTGTGTGTGTGTGTGTGTGTGTGTGTCTGTGTGTGTGTTGCCAGAGCAGAGAGGTTACTGGTCACAATGCTCAACTTAATATTTATTATTAATGTGCCACGGTACAGAGCGAGTCAGACCCAAATGCGTCACATAAAACCCAGTTTATTAAGGGAAACGGGGAAAGGGAGTGTGTGGATGCTCTTCGGGTGGCGAGTCGGTTCACCAGGACTGAAGAGCAGAGTGTAGGTTGTGGGCAGGCAGCAGGTCAGGAGCCGGGGCTGGAGAGCAGAGCGGGGGGACAAGTGGAGGTCAAAAGCCGGAACAGAAGAACGTCTACCAGGGACAGGCGGAGGTCGTTACCAGGGGCAGGAGAGCAGCGCGGTGGTCAATCGGTCCAAGGTCGTTGGCGAGAAGCAGTCAGGCAGGTTACAGGAAACAGAGGACGGGGCAGGCAGGGAGACAGGACTGGAACACGGGAACAGACAGATGACAGAGACACAGGAACTTCAGGAACAGGAACAGGAGTCAGGGTCTTGCGTGAGTAGCAGTAGGTTTGCGGACGGTCTGACGGGGAAACACTGAAAGACAACAGACAACGGTTAACAAGGAACAGGTGAGAGTAATGATTGAGCCAGGGAACATGAATGAGTGGGAGGGGCAAGTGATCAGGGAACATGAATGAGTGGGAGGGGCAAGTGATCAGGGAACATGAATGAGTGGGAGGGGCAAGTGATCAGGGAACATGAATGAGTGGGAGGGGCAAGTGATCAGTGAGAGTAATGATTGATGATTGAAAATATTGATGTCATCATGTAGGAAATCAGACTTTTGGGATGAACAGAGCAGTATGTGTGTGTGTGTGTGTGTGTGTGTGTGTGTGTGTGTGTGTGTGTTTAGAGGAAGAGATGAAGGGCAAGAGACCTCCTGAGGTGTATTGTATTGTTTGTGCCCTGCATTTACACACAACACACACACACACAGGCATACATACACACACACACACTCTCTCACACACACACACACATATGCTTACATACACACACACACTCTCTCACACACAT